>JASDQU010507290.1:14978-27008 GCA_032191745.1 Picea mariana
ATATTATTCCTAGAGACTAAGGAATGGATAAATCTCATGTTATCCTAAGTTCTTATGGGATAGAGCATGAATCCCAAGTGGAGAGGAACAAATTCCTGGAGGGCCATGTGTCAATCAGGGTGCATGCAAAATATGTGGGGAAATTATTTTTTTGGGGGGGGGCCTTCCCCATTCACTCACGCATTCATGCGACCATCCATTCTCTTGATCAATTGACCTATGCATCATTCATGCATGATGGGAGCCTGCACACACTATTGAAGATACCCATACTATTATGTTTACCAACAGTAACATGTACCCATGTTGTATTGTGCCAGTATTGTACTGTACCCGATCCAGTATTGTCCCTTAACCGATTTTTGTGGTTGTTATCCATGTTCTATACCCACTTTAGGTTGCTTCCTTCATTGAGCCTATACCTGGTTGACTAGAGAGTTGGGTTGAAAAAGAGAGTTTTCATGCCCATGGATTGAAGAGGTAGGTTTTCATGCCTATGAGAAACTCTCTCCAGGTGAGAGAGTTTTTTGTGGAAGTGATTTCTTGAGGGAGCCCAACTACAAATATAGTGCTCTGAGACTTATTGTCTAGCCTGTTATTGAAGCCCTGGAAGGGAAGAGGGGTAGCCGAAGGATTGTTGCGAAGAGAAGGGGCTCATTTCTTGGGGTGGGACATGCATGTGGGGAATGAGAGACTGTGGGTTGGTAGTTTGAGTTGGTTCCTGGGATGAAATCCTTCGTGTTGACTGTGTAACTTTATTTTTCCATGGCCTAGCCTAGGAATCCCTTTACCTGGGTGAAATTTTAGTCCCATCTCAGGGGTGAACCAATGTTGAGAGTGATGAGCAACGTGGTCTAAGGCTAGGAGGATCATGGAAGGTCTGCACATAGTTGGTGGTCTTCTATAAAAGATAAGTATCAATTGTGTGTCCACTTGCATGTTGTGTATTTATACATGTCTTTATATTTATGGGTATAGCCTGTGTATGCTGTATGTATATATTTACTATTAATTCCGCATGAAACTGTGTATTAGCGGAATGTATTTGGTTTCTTAAAGTTTTATATATATGAATTTCCATAAGAGTTTCTATGTGGCATATCCGAGCAAGTCTAATCCTGGGTATGTTACAATTTGGCATCAGAGTAGATCTTGAGTAGTGTTTGTGGTAGCATGGCTTGGCCCTGGGAGGCTAGGGGATGTTACAAATTGGTATCAGAGTCCCAGTTCTCAACACTGATACTGGATGGGTCCTGTAAGTGGAAATTGAAGCAAAAGTTTCACAGAGAGTTGTTGTCAAAATGGACAAAATTTGAGTTTCAGAGCATCCATGAGTGCCAAGAAGGCACTGAGAGCACACCTTAACTGTGTTTGAAAGATCAAGAGGTGTAGCGGTTCAGGAAACCACAATGGTTGTTGATTTGGGCCATGAGGTTTGACCTGGGCCATTAGATCTGTTTGGAAAGGTCTGAGTCCTTCACAACCATCAGATATGGAGAAGGATCCTGGTGGTTAAACCCTCAAGTCCTTCAAACTTTGTTGCTTCAACAATTTTTAAGTATTGAAAAAATGGAGGTAAAATCCCTGAAGCTCCAAAGTCTCGGAGTAAATCTACACCGTAGATCATTTGGGAGAAAGTGGACCACTGGATTTCCCAAGTGGTTCGGCAGTTCAGCGTTCGGGGAAATCTAGTTGTCATTGTGGGGAGTGAATTTTTCCCTGAAGTCCCAAAGTCAGGAACCAATATGGACCATTCATGTTCAGGGACATGTGTCTGAAGATTAAAAAGTGTTTGAAATTTTGACGTTTGGTAGTTCAGGGGTGGGGTGGTGTTCAATAGAAAAATCCTCTGAATCCCGAAGTAGCTGAAGACCCAGAGCGTTGGAGTGATGTGGCATGTTGATGTCACCTAGGGTGACATGGAACCACTCTAATCATGCCATGTGTCATCTTGTTTCAGGATTTTCATAGACCTTTTGGGACAATTAGAACTTGAGACGTGTCACTAATAGATTGGGCCACATGTCATATCTATATTTTCGACACGTAGCACCCCCTGGTGCGTGATTGTTGATGAGACTATGGAAGTTCGGAGATTTGACATTCATGGATATGTGTGTATGTTATTGCAAGAATATATGAAGCATGAAGCCCGAAGAACTTCACCAATTTGTCATTCGGGAAAATTGAAATGTGAAGTAGTAAGGACCTCCGAAGTCTGAAGCTATGGAGCACTAGGGTAGTGATGCTCCGAAGAGCCTCTTTGGGATTTCACCAGTTTATCATTCGAAGGGAAGGTCGTGTGTTATAGGTGGAGCCTCTGAATCCTGAAGCCCCAAAGCAATGGATCCTTGAAGCTCTGAAGAGTTACTGTGAAATGGTTCGCCAGTTCGACATTCAAGAAAAATGAAGTGTGAGGAAGGTGAATTCTCTGAAGGCTAAAGTCCCAGAGCCTTGAAGTCCTAAATATTCAAATAAAAGCCTTCCATCTAAGCTCTTGGTCATATCCCTTGTCCATATGAGACTTTGGTCAAAATAAAAGAGGGCTAGTGCCCAAATTGTGGTTTCAAATATAGAAAGGGGCTTAAAAAAAAAGGATCCCATGAGGTTTTTGAATTGTATGGACCTATATTGGAAGGAAATCACAGGATCCTGTGAACCTTGAGAGAGGATTCAGCATGGATCCAAGAGTGAATTCGTCTCTGAGAAAGAAGGAGAATGTTTTATGGGTTATCTTCCAGGAAGCATAATTGTTCAAATATCCATAAGTTTCTGCTCAAAAATTAGAATTGAGAAAGGGAGGAGTCATTGGAAATATGTTGGACATTAGAATATAAATTTTCACCCAGGGAATTGAGATGAACAGTCAATTTCTTAGGAAAAAAGAATAAATAAGTTTGATAAATTATTGAACTAGGATGGTTCATATTTCCATGAAATTGTTGAGATGGTTAGCCTGATAAAGTTCGGTTGGCTGCACATTTTGCAGAGTTGAAAACAACTAGATCCAATCAGGATCAATAAACAGTGCATAGGAATGGAAGAAACACAGGGGGCTTATATCCAGGAAGATGATATCAGAGGAATGTATGCCCATATGGGTACTGAGGGCACAAACTCAAATGGACATGGAGAAGGAAAGGATGAAATGTTGAACTTGGTTGAAACTATTAAAAATTTAAAGAAGGATTTCCAAAGCTATAAATATGATAATGAAAGGCTTATGAAAGACAAGGAGCAGCAGGAGGACTTCAACATGAATTTAATGTAGAGCCTGGACATAATTTAAAATAAATTGGATAAGGAGAATGACTCAAGAAAATTAGGAATCCATAGGTCTCCTAATAAGAAAGGAAGAACAATGAGTGTTAGTAGACATCACCATCACTCCATAAGACATTCTAATAGGAGAACTCATAGAATCTCAAGTACATCCCCTATCGGGAAGATTAAGAGGAGATATGGGGTGGATGAGCTACAAGGAGAACTGAACAAAATCAAACCTCCTACATTTTATGGTGAGCACAAGAAGGATGAATATGCAGAGACATGGCTGCTAGGAATGAGAAAGTATTTTCAATTGCATAATTATTCTTCACATGTAAAAGGAAGAATTGCTATCTATCAACTCAAGGGAAAGGCATCAATGTGGTGGGATCATCTTGTGCAAGTGCAACACATTAAAGAGAAAAATGTTACTTGGAAGGAATTCAAGAAGTATTTTGAAAAGAAATACTTGACTAAGAGATATGATGACAAGAAAATTAAAGGAATTCAAGAAGTATTTTGAAAAGAAATACTTGACTAAGAGATATGATGACAAGAAAATGAAAGAGTTCTTTGAACTCAAGCTTGGGAGTATGACCATTGAGGAATATGAAAGAAGGTTTTTGGAACTATTGAAGTATGTTTCTTTCATCGAGGATGAAACGATTAATATTGAGAGGTACTCGAGTGGACTACCACCATTCATTAGTGACAAGGTTCAATATGATGACCCCAAAACTTTGGAGGATACCATAAGAAAGGATAAATGCCTATATGATCAATATAAAGGAAAACCAACTTTCCAAAAATCTTGGGAAGACAATAAGAAGTACAATATGGAACAGAGGAAGAAGGGGAATAAGCCACCATTCTTCATAAATATTCCTCAGGGACAACTAGCTTCTAGAGAGACTAGAACGATTGAGACAGGACGGTAAAGGCCAAGACAACCACCTATTCAATGTTGGGGTTGTCAAGTAAATCATATGTATAGATATTGTCCCCACGAAAGTGAAAAAGTGAGAGTTGTTAACAATGTATAGCAAGTTGAAACAGTGGAGGACATGGGAAGGAATGTACTCAGGATCTATGCAGCCATGGACAACAAGAAAGATGATTTTCAATCACATATGATTGAAGAAGAAGGTATGATCAGCAACCAAACCATTGCAATTTTAATTGATTTAGGATCTAGTCATAGTTATATAGATCCTAAGATGGTGGAAAGATTTCAATTGCCAAGAAGAAAGCATGTAAAATCTTGGTTGGTACAGTTGGCTACCAGAGCCAAAAGAAAAGTTAATGACATGGTTAAGTCATGCCCAATGGACATGAATGGGCTGAGCACTAAGGATGATTTAAATATCTTTCCATTAGGGTCCTATGACTGTCTAATTGGTATGGATTGGTTGGATCAATGACATGCTACACTAGACTGTCATAACAAAGAATTTACTTGTTGGGATGAGGAAGGGAACCTAAGGATAGTACATGGAATTCCTAGGGCAGTAACTATTAGAGAAATATTAGCAATGCAGCTAAAGAAAAGTTACAGGAAAGGGTGTCAATTATTTGCAGCTCATATGGAAGAGACACATAAATATAAGGTGTCAAGTATCGAAGACTATGTTGTCCTAAAAGAGTTTGAAGAAGTGTTTAGAGAAATACTAGTATTACCTCCTAAAAGTGATATTGATTTCTCTATAAATTTGATGCCTGGAGCAACTCCAGTATCCAAGACTCCTTACAGGATGAGTGCACTAGAACTGAAGGAGTTKCAAATGCAACTTGAATAGCTTATAAAKAAKGGGTATATATGCCCAAGTGTGTCACCTTKGGGTGCCCCAGTTTTATTTKTGAAGAAGAAGGAACCTTGAGACTTTGCATGGACTTCAGGCAGTTGAACAAGGTAAYTGTGAAGAATAAGTATCTATTKCCAAGGATCTATGACCTCTTTGATCAATTAAAGAATGAAAAATATTCTCCAAGATTGATCTCAGGTCTGGTTATCACCAGGTAAGAATTAAATATGAATACATCAACAAGACTKCCTTCGRAACAAGGTATGGACATTATGAGCTCACAATGGTGCCATTTGGGTTATCAAATGCCCCATTTGTTTTGTTTGTTTAATGAATGGTATTTTCATGGAATACTTAGATAAGTTTGTCATTGTCTTTCTGGATGACATTATTATATATTCTAAGTCAGAGAAAGAGCATGAACAACACTTGAGGATGGTACTACAAGTATTATCAGAACCAAATTCATTATTTGGGGCATATCATATCATAGAAAGGAATAACAATAGATGTTGAAAATATTGAGGCCATTAGAGGATGGTCAGCACTGAAGAATGTGACAGAAGTCGATTCATTCATGGGCCTTGCAAGCTACTATAGAATATTTATTGCAGGATTTTCAAAAATTGCACACCCGATTACTTCCTTCCAAAAGAAGGGAGTGAAGTTCCAGTGGACCTTGGAGTGTGAAAATAGTTTCCAACACTTGAAAAAATTATTAACCAGTGCTCAGATGCATGTATTTTATTAATGAGTATTTTATTGTATGCACAAATGCATGTAAGGAAGGACTTGGTGGAGTCCTCAATCAGAATGGGTTTGTTGTATGTTATGAATCAAGGAAGTTGAAGGAGCATGAAATGAAATATGCCACTCATGATTTGGATTTGGTAGCCATATTGCATGCCTTGAAGAAGTGGAGGAACTACCTCATAGAAAATAGGTTCGAGCTAAGGACAGACCATAATGGTCTGAAATATTTATTTGAACAACCAACTTTAAATGTCAGGCAAAGCCAGTGGTTACAATTTCTCAGTGAATATGACTTTGATATAAAGCATATCAAAGGAAGAGAGAATAAGTTGGTTGATGCAATCAGCAGAAAAGTGCATGAGTTGCATGCTACATCCATTAACATGTATCAATCAAATTTAAAAGATAGAATCTTGGAGGCTGCAAAATCAGATTTGCAATACATGGAAATGGTAACAAAATTACAACAAGGTCTTTTGTAGTAGAAAATTGAAGACTACAAGATGGGAGAGGATGAAATTCTCATGTATAAAGAGAGAATTTATGTACCAAATTCTCGTTAATTGAGAAGTATGATATTGAAATAAATGCATAATGTACCTTATGTTGGACACCCAAGGTATCAAAAAACTATTGCAGTTGTCAAAAACAATTATTATTGGTCAGACATGAAGCAAGAAATTGTTGAGTACATTTCCAAATGTTTGGAGTGTCAAAAGGTCAAGGTTGAGCATAGACACCCAGCTCTGTTGTTGCAGCCATTACCCATTCCTGAGTGGAAGTGGGAAGTGGTGACAATGGATTTCATCACCAAGTTGCCCAGAACAAACAAGCAGCATGATTCGATCATGGTAGTGGTGGAAAAGCTTACCAAAGTTGCCCATTTTATTCCATAAAAGATAACTCACAAGGTAGCCAACATTGTTGATATTTGTATGAAGTAAATTTCTCGATTGCATGGGATACCCAAGAAAATTGTGTCTAATAGAGATCCAAAATTCACATAAAATTTCTAAAAATGATTATTTAAAGGATTTGGAACAAAATTAAATCTTAGCACAACCTATCATCCATAATCTGATGGGAAAATAGAGAAGGTGAATCAAGTGATTGAGGATATGTTGAGGATGTATGTGATGGATAAACCATCCAAGTGGGAATACTACCTACACTTGGTAGATTTTTCTTATGACAATGGGTACCAAGAATCTCTAAAGATGAGCCTATTTGAAGTACTTTATGGATGAAGGTCCAATACACCTGTGACCTGGGACAACCCAGTAGATAGAGCAGTGGTTGGGCCAGAGTTGCTCAGGCAAATGGAAGAGAAGATGTCAAAAATAAAACATAATTTAAAGGTTTCTCAAGACAGGAAGAAAAGCTATGCTGATAAGGGAATAATTCACAGGGAATTTAAAGAGGGTGACCATGTATTCTTGAAAGTGAAGGCCAACAGAAGTTCCCTAAAATTGGAAAATTGTTCCAAGTTGGCAGCTCATTATTGTGGGTCGTTTGAAATTGTAGAGAGGATTATACCTGTAGCTTATATGCTTGCATTACCTACATCAATGTCTATTCATAATGTATTCCATGTATCATTGCTCAAAAAGTATGTACCTAATGCTAATCATGTTATTGATTGGAATGTGATTCAAGTGGAGCAAGAAGGTGCATTTCAAGTGCATCCATTGTGCATACTAGAATGGAAGATAAAGTATCTCCAGAATCAATCCATAGAGATAATAAAGGTCCAATGGACCTGGTATGGTCCTGAGGATGCAACTTGGGAGCTCGAAGATGCTATGCAGGCAGAATACCCACATATTTTTGAAATTTTTTGAACTTTTGATTGTATATGTGTATATATAATGCACTAAGGAAAGTGCATAAAATAAGGGGAGGGGAATGTAACACCCCCAAGAGCAAGCCCCATTTGAATTGTAAACATTTTTTGTAGGTTGGTGAGCCATGTGCTTATAAGTTAGGAGGCTTATGTGTTGAATTAGGCCCGACAACGTAGATGCTAAATGCTAGTGAGCCTATTTTTGTATATGTAAAAACTCATATAATTAATAAAATACAGCGTCGCATGTAGACCGACCATGATAAAATAGTATGGGGGACTAAACTCCACTAGGAAAGGAAAGGGAGGGGCTAAGATCCTAGGAAAGGAGCTAAGCTAGAGGGATTATCTCTAAGGGAATATTATATATTATTCCTAGAGACTAAGGAATGGACAAATATCATGTTATCCTAAGTTATTATGGGATAGAGAATGAATCCCAAGTGGAGAGGACTGAATTCCTGGAGGGCCATGTGTCAATCAGGGCACACACAAATATAGGTGGGGAAATTATTTTTTTTGGGGGGGCCTTCCCCATTAACTCATGCATTCACACAACCAGCCATTCTCTTGCTTAGTTGACCTCTGCATCATTCACACACACTGGGAGATTGCACGTGCTCTTGAAGTTACCTGTACTATTATGTTTACCAACAGTAACCCGTACCTGTGTTGTACTGAGCCAGTAATGTATTGTACCCAAGTCGGTATTGTTCCTTAACTGAGTTCTATGGTTTTTATCCATGTTCTATACTCACTTTCGATTGCTTCCTTCACCGAGCCTATACCTAGTTGACTAGAGAGATGGATTGAAGAAGCAGTTTGTTAGGCCTATGGATTGAAGAGACAATTTGCCAAGACTGTGAGAAACTCTCTCTGGGTGAGAGAGTTTGTTGGGGAAGTGATTTCCTGAGGGAGCCCAACTATAGCTACAGTGTTGTGATACTTCCTATCTGGCATGTTGTTGAAGCCCTGGAAGGGAAGTGGGGTAGCCAAAGGACTATTAAGCAGAGAAGGGCACATTTCCTGGGGTGAGACAGGCATGTGGGGAATGAGAGACTGTGGGTTGGTAGTTTGAGTTGGCTCTTGGGATGACATCCTTCTTTTTTACTGTGTAAAATCATGTTGTGACAACCTACCTAGGAATTCCTTTACCCGAGTGGAGTTTATCTCTAGCTCGGGGGTGACCCACTATTGAGAGTGATGAACAACATGGTCTAAGTTTGGGAGGATCGTGGAAGGCCTACATGCAGTTGGTGGTATTCTATAAAAGATAAGTATCAATTGTGTGTTCACTTGCCTGATATGTATTTATACATGTCTTTATATTTATGGGTATAGTCTGTGTATGATGTATGTATATGTTTACTATTAATTCTGCATGAAACTATGTATTAGCATAATATATTTGTTTTCATAAAGTTTTATATATATGAAGTTCCGCAAGAGTTTATGTGTGGTATAGCCCAGTAGGTATAATCCTGGGTATGTTACAATTTGGCATCATAGCAGATCTTGAGTAGTGTTTGTAGTAGCATGGCCCGACCCTGGGAGGCCGGGGGATGTTACATATTCAAATATGTATTTTTAATTTTATATTTAAAATTTTTTTCAAAAGATAAAAAACATTACTTATCCTTATATTTTTATTGAAATTTTTGTGGTATATTAATGCTATGAATGACTTTAGTGTTACTTTTATATTGCATTTTTTTTTTTATGTTGCTTCAATTATCTAATTTTGGATGATATTTATTCATGTAGATGTCAATACCTTTACAAGACAACCTTGATTGAACATTTTCTTCAGAAGACCATCAAGAATAATCATAAGCTCTATATGTCTAGAGCATGGACTTGATGATGCAAGGTTTTGGTATAAGACTAGTAAGAAATCAGTTGTCGAAGTGGTTGTAGGTAATACACGAATTTCTAGAGGATCTCATCATGGTAGCCTTTGTACTAGAGAAATGTTAGATCCATGCAATTGTAAATCATTAGGTAAAAATTTGTCTAAGATATGAGATCTATAATACATATAATTTCCTTACACTTCACTTCTTCAAAATGAATTATAGTGCACTTCACTTATTCCAAACCAATTGTAGTAAAAATTATTGTAGGAATTATCTTATGAGCAATGACCATGTTTATGAACAATAGCCCACCTTTTCTTTGCATAGTAATAGGTATGTTTCTATTCATTTCAAGTTGACTTTCCATCCTGTAAATACAAAATAAATGGACTTAAGGCTTATTTTGATCAATACTATTTCATAATTGTTGTAACCTAGCCTACAAAACTGAAATTCATCAGTAGAGAAAACAGAGAATCATAACACATTAGACAAAAAAGAAGAATAGAGGGGAAATATATCTCTTTATTTCTTAGTCAACCAGTGGTGAAATGGTTTACAAGTCTCGTTAAAGGACCTCACAAAATTCTACATTTAAACATAAAATACGAAATCATTTTTCATGCATATCGAAATCCAAACACTTGAGAAACCTCCAATAGAGACAACCACTAATTGTAACTGACAGGTATGTGTTGTCACCACCCAATAATATCCACCTTGAAAATAATTTTCCCGATACCTTTCCCAAATAATCCAAACATCATATTTCATAAAATCCAAGAGAAGACAAACTCCATCGTAGCTTCTCTAACAGAATTGGTTGTGTAAACATGTTTGCAAAATTTTCCCCAATATGGACCACTCTACCTTCATCGATAACCTGTCTTAAAAATTATTCCTTGTTCCATTTGGTATGTTGGACTATTAGTCAAATACACAACACTTTGACTACCACATAACATCTTATCCTACACTTGTCCAAAACTTACTCAATATATATTTGCATTCGTGCAAGACATAACCTTAGGTAGTTATCCTCTTGTCCAAACCTCCTAAAGACTAAGTTACTACAACCACTGTAGGCGATACTTGTTCCTCTAAGATACTAAAGCATCCATTTCCAATGTTATGGATTTTCCATGTGTCCACTCACAACACTAACTGCATGTGAAATTTTTAGTCTTGAACATTCCATCGCAAACATCAACCTTCCTATTGTATTAGCATATGGTACATGAGACATGTAATCTTTTTCTTCCATACTACCATGACATAAACTTGAAGAAAGATTGCAATGGAAAGATAAGGGGATATTTAATAGTTTCACAATGTTCATAATGAACCTCATTAATATATTTTCCATAGACTTCTATTGTGACAACCATAACTTACCATTTTTCTCATCTCCGTGTACTTCTATGCCCAATATTTATTTATTTTCCCCTAGATCCTTCATCTGAAACATCTTGGCCAATTGAGATTTTAACCTATTGATCGCAACCATCCTTTGGATTGAAACAAGCATATCATCAACATATAACACCAAGACAATGAATATTCCATTGAAAATTTTGAAGTAAACACAATGATCATRCTCACTTCTAGTAAAGATTTGGCTCACCATGAAGGAATCAGACATCGTGTACCATTTCTTGCATACCTTTAGGCCATACAATGATTCCTTGAGTTTGCAAACAAATATTCCTCTAGTTCAACCCTCCTCCAATCTCTCACATAGCCAGAAAATACGAATTGGACCTCTAATACCTCACATGGATAGGAAATACAAATTCAGCCTCCAATATCTCATATAGATAGGAAATACAAATTTGGCATGCTTCCTTCCTTATCTTTAATACCACTTCTTGTAACCTAGTTTGCAAAACTGAAATTCATGAACAAATAAAATAGATAATTATAACACATTAGATAGAAAAGACGAATAGAGGAGCAATACATCTCCTTACTTCTCAGTCAACTAGTGGAGAAATGATTACAAGTCTCGTTGAATCACCTCACGGGATTCTACAATTAAACATAAAATATGCAAGTGTTTTTCATGCATATGGAAATCCAAATGCTTGAGAAAACTCCAATAGAAACAACCAAAAAATGTGAATAACATGTGCATGTTTTTTTCCCTCAAAAAACAACATGGGAAACCCCTGAGTACTTCCCCACTTCATGGATGGTAAACAGGGTAAACCGTTGACCCTGATTATGTGACCTAACCCTAAGGGGGAACAAGATATTTGAACCCGTGACCTCCTCCACTGGGGATAGCTTCACATCTGGCTCAAAGCCAGTTGAGCTAACCCTCAGGGCTAACTGACAGGTATGTGTTGTCACCAACCAACAATAATTAACAATCTAATCTTCACAAAGTAAGGTAACAATGAGGACTCTATATAGGAAGCATTATTCTAAAGGAGTATAACGGAATTCATTCACAAAAATACATCTTTCGAGGTTAAAATGCATCTTGGGAAATTACTTTGGGAACACC
>JASDQU010507291.1:12521-29161 GCA_032191745.1 Picea mariana
AACATACATGTATATGATACACATTTTTACTAAACAAAATAATTAAATTTTGTAGAAATCTGTATTATAATTAATACTCTATATCGGAAGCTACTAGTCCTTTAATTAAATTTGAGTATAACTTTTTAAAATTAATAATGTTAAGAAAATTAAGTTTTATATTTGATTAATAATCCTATAGATTTGTTTTAATTTTATATTTTAAAAAATAAATTGAATTTTATAGATTTATTTTAATTTTATATTTTAAAAAATAAATTGAATTTTTTAAAATAAGTGAAAAAATCAAAATTATAATAAATTTATATTATCATTTTATTAGTCATTATTTATTCATTTTTCAATRTAACTTTAGTGATCTTTATAATTAAGAAAACATATATTTTAAAAAAATCACAAATTTAAATTCAAACAGAAAACATATATTTTAAAAAAATCACAAATTTAAATTCAAAMAKAAAAATATGTATACCTCCACACAMATTTTACCAATCAAATCACTGAAYTTTTTTTTATGGATTTCACCTCAAATTTAGTATCATATATCCCATTACAATATCCTTTTATATAATGCATTATGGTAAATGCAAAGTTTAACTCGTCGGAATAATTCCGACAATGATCTGTTTTACAGATCTACTGGATTCTTAAGGCCGTACAACGAATTTCTCATAAGGAACAGTGATTTGTTTACAGATATACTGGATTCTTAAGGCCGTACAACGAATTTCTCATAAGGAACAGTGATTTGTTTACAGATATACTGGATTCTTAAGGCCGTACAACGAATTTCTCATAAGGAAAATAAGTTTAGACCAGTCTTGCCCATAAATCTGATGAATGCYCAGGCATGTTGTTGATAAACGGTTTTCCCTGAAATTCAGCCAGTCAAGTCAAGCACTGCATAAATCAATCAGTAACAATTTTATTGATACAAGGAAGACTTAAACTGAGTTCGGGGTTCGAATCCTCTGACGGATTTTTACACWCGAAGAATCTGTCCATCCGCACWGCACTGTGACCGGCCCGAAAACTATTTCCCGTTCAATAAACAGGAAAAAGAAGGGAAATTTTAATGTTTGTACCATTATTTCGCGAACGCACAAGGGGAGTTTTTTGTTTTGTTTTATTTATTTGTTTGAATTATCTGTGGGAAAATTTAGCTGGTGAAAGTGTACTACTTTCAAGATTTAGGGTCGTTGAATTTTGGTGATTTGTTTTGGTAAGTTGAAGAGATTTGAGATAATACAGAGCGAGTGTTTTAGTCGCCGTTGAGTTGGGGTTTCTAACTTCTGCTGAAAGTCGTGTGACAGAGGAAGCGCGTTCGAGAATTTGGGGTGCTGAAACGGCCTTTTAAGAATGTACGAAGAAGATTATCACCGTGCCGAATCGGCCATGAAGATCTCGATGAGGAATTTGTGCTGTCGAGGCTGCACTGGTGAAAATGTAGAGAGTTATACTATTTCTCTGCCGAATGTGAAATTTCGGCGGAATAAGTTCAAATTGTTTTCAATAAGAAGATATGTGAGAGATTTCAGGCCGGGCAGGGAAGTGTGAGGAGATTTAATTAAATTTTGTCTAGAAAGGAAGAGAATCGAACAAATTCTGCCCCGTTTTGTACAATTCCGAGGACAAGAACTGGAAAATTTTAAATGCGGCTATAATTTGAAGACTTTTACGCCATTCAATCAAAATTTCGGCTTGTTACAGTAAATTCAAGGTAATAGCATTCCATTTATTTTTAAGGAGACAGTGCCAGATACGAGGGAGTGTTTGCAGTGCAAATATATGCAGAGAGAAAGCCTAAGGTCTATTTGCTTATTTTTTAATCCATTTTGTACGAGATAAACAAACAGTTCAGGGTTAGTTAAAGAGGTAATTTACGGATTATTATTATCAATATTAATATTAGCTATTTATTTATTTTTAAATTTTGGTTTCGACGGCGGTTGAAACGGTTTGAGGAAGTTATTTTTCTTCTGCGTTTTTAACGTGCATATCTTTGTTTTCGTAGGTGGAGCAGCAGGCTACTGGCAGGGCTGGGGCATTCATTAAGATACATTATTAATGAATATACATTATTGATGATGCCCCAGCTTCTGTAAGGGAATTGTTGTTCCACAGGACAGTTGACATATAGGAATAATTGAAGACCTTCTATATAATTTGAAAACTGTCTCGTGAAGAACCAGAGGCCGTCGACGCTCACTGCAAAGAATGGTAGGCATGGGCATGGCAGGGACACGGTCAGAGACGCCAGAGGAAGAGAGCCGAACGCCAGAGCAAGAGAACCAAATTATTAAAGAGATTGCGATTTCAATAGCTAACATGAAGGAGGGTGACGTCTTGTACGTTCTATCAAACAGGTATGCATGGTTAACTTGGTTTCCCTCTTGAAGGTTTTATTTATTATTTGACAGAATTTTTAAATGTTTAATAAGAGATTTGGGATGGGGAATAATAGAGAAAACTTAATCCTCATAAATATAAAGATAGGGAATAATATAAAAAACATAATAAATTTTCTCTATTATTTTTCCACCCCATTCTCATAAGTTTCCTCTATTATTTCCCATCCCGACCCTCACCCGAGGAATAATAATAAAAATTTCTGACATGCAAAAAAGTTCTAATGATATTTTTGTTGCTACAATTAAACTAGAGTGTAAGATCGTGGTGTGCTTTTCAATTCACTTAATGATATTTTTGTTGCTACAATTAAACTAGAGTGTAAGATCATTGTGTGCTTTTCAATTCACTTGCGTCCTATTCTGTTAAAGCTTAAATTTTTTTGTTAAAGCTTAACCAAATAATATTTAGGTTAATAATTGCAGTTAATAAGCAATGAGTATTTAATATAACTATACATAATAATTGTAGTAGTAAGCAATGAGTATTTAATATAACTATACATTTTCTTGTTTCTACATCTATTTGAGGCCAAGCTTTTTCAAAAGTAATAAAGTGGGAATGCAGAATTGCTACATTAAAGAGGTAAGAAAGAGGACAAAGTCCTCCTTGCTTGATATCTTTAATGAGTATTTAACTCTTGTGAACAATGTATGGCATGCTATATAACTATACACATTCTTGTTCAACTTCCACGACGACGACAAATGTTCTACATCTATTTGAGGCCAAGCTTTTTCAAAAGTAAGAAAGTGGGAATGCAAAATTGCTACATTAAAGAGGTAAGAAAGAGGACAAAGTCCTCCTTGCTTGATATCTTTAAGCTTTAAGTTGTCCACCTCGAAATACTGTTGCCAACTAATTTATTGGGTTGACTATTCTGGTTTGGCGTGGTCTGGCGTGTCCTTTTCATCTTCTCCCTTAGGTGCATCATCCTTCAGGTCTTCCTTGCGATATCTTTAAGCGATATCTTTAAGATGTCCATCTTGGAATCATAGTTATCGGAATTGTGGCGTGTCCTTTTCATCTTCTCCCTTAGGTGCATCATCCTTCAGGTCTTCCTAGCGATATCTTTAAGATGTCCATCTTGGAATCATAGTTATCGGAATTGGACAGTTGATCGAACCGATTGACCTCAAAAATGTGAAATGAAACGGTACTGGAAACAAACTGGACAAAAAAACAGGTTCCAAAAACTATATAAAATATTCAAATTTTGAAAAAAAAAAATATATATTCATGTGCATCTATATGAATCCAACGCTCCTTATCGAAAATGGCTTGGAAATGTTGTCGATTGTATTGTGTTGCTTTTCTTGATTTGGAAATTCTGTACGTTATGGCAAATGATAGTTGTAATGATAGTTGTTTCCACGGCTTTTTCTTATTGTGTAGGCTCGCCCAAGCGACCAAGAGGGCCATGGGTCCCTTAGATGGCAAAAAATCCCCTCATTAACCACTAATAAAAATGTATCTTTCATTTTCATCCTTTTGACATTCTCTTTTTCATTCATTCTCATCTTTTTTTTTCATCCTTTTGAAATTCTCCTTTATCTTTCATTTTCATCCTTTTACTTAAATTTGTAACATTACTATTAATTGTTTTACATGTGTGCTACATGTCCTTTCATGTTAACACATACATGGTTTTTCTTCTAAAATGTCATTTATGTGTATCATTCTTTTTTTCTTTCAAGATAATGTGTTAATATATATATATATATATATATATATATATATCCCTCGACATACCCATTTTTGGGAGAGTCATGTTTCCAGACGTTTATGTTTCAAAAACTTCTAAATGTTTCTATGTTTCGTGCAACTTAGATCCAAACCATTTATACACAAATATGCAAAGTTTATCATTTATATAGCAAATAAGAGTGCATATAACCAAAACAACATTGTGCAATACATATCTGAACAAAAATACATCAACAAAGAAGCTCTAAATGGCTTCTAGATGTTAAATTATCAAGCTTGATTTAATATGCAGATTATTTCTTTAGTTTCTTCAACTCTTTAAACAAAATTCCATTCATCAACCAGCGCATTTATTCATTGTTCTTGCTGCTGATATAAACAACCAACAAACAACATTGTTCTTGCTGCTGATATAAACAACCAACAAACAACAACTAATTCGTTGTTTTTATAAAACTGACTGTACTAGCAAAAATCCTTTGTTGTACTTTTACACAATAAACTATATTTCGTTGCCTTTGCTGCTGATATAAACAACACTTATTCGCTATCCTTGCTGCTGCTATGAATAGCATTTATTCGTTGTTCTTGCAGCTGATATAAAAAACACTTGTTCGTTGTCCTTGCTCACTTTGTATACAGCAGACTCAATTCTTGTTTCCCACTCTTAATCACTTGTATACAGACCCCTTTCCTTCACTCTTGTGTTGCATAACAATTGTGTAGAGGAGGGGTTGAACTCTGTATATAAAGGTGTTGGAAGGAGAGGAGAGTGGACTTGAATTAGAAAGAGGTTGCATGTCTTGAGTTGTAAATTGACTTGGCTAAACTTTGCATGCCAACTCACCCTTGAGACTTGGCTTATGCATGACATGCAACTAGACATGATAAAAGACAAGTTGTATGTCTAGTTTGTTAAAGTCGAATTGCATGTTTAGTTTGAGTTGTCAAACTCAAGTTGTATGTCTAGTTCGAGTGGTCAAAGTCAAGTTGACAAATCAAGTTGCATGTTGCATGTTGCAACATGCAATTTGACTTTTACAACTCAGTTAGGCAACTTGAATTACTTGCACTAGATCAATACATTTACATCCTTTAAGGAAGATTGTTTGTTTCTAGCTCATAGGAATTGTAAATTCAGCCTAACTTTTACTTATTGACTTTTGTCTTAGACTTACAAGACTTCTTCCTTTGCCTTGGCCAGACTCACAAGATCATATAACATCTCGTTCATCACAAGACTTCACAAGACTGGTTGATTCTCCAAATCTTCTTGGCTAGCCTCGGGGTGGCCCACATGGCCTCTCATTGGAGAATGACTATCGATGCTACCAAATTTAACACTCCTTCTTCACAAGACTGGTTGATTCTCCAAATCTTCTTGGCTAGCCTCGGGGTGGCTCACATGGCCTCTCATTGGAGAATGACTATCGATGCTGCCAAATTTAACACTCCCTCTCAGCAAGGGAGTTATTCTCAGCCACACCAAGCTTTCCTCGCAACTGCACAAACTGTCTCAATGGCAATGGCTTGGTCAGGATATCAACTACCTGCTCACTCGTGGCTATATATTGTAGGTTTTCTTTGGACCATGTCTCTGATGAAATGGTATTTCTTGTCAATATTCTTTGACCTATCGTGAAATATCGGGTTCTCTGTCAGTTTTATGCAACTTTGATTATCACAATGAACCACCGTAGTCTCTAGCTTGTCATCAAACAATCCAAAAACCAATTTTCTGAGCCATACTACTTCCTTGCTAGCATCACTTGCTGCAATGTACTTATCCTATGTTGTACTCTGTGCAATGGATCCCTGTTTCCTGCTTGACCATGAGATCATAGTGGATCCTAAACTGAAGCAGCATCTAGAAGTACTTTTTTGGTCCACTGGGCTTCTTGCCCAGTCAGCATTTGCATACCCATGCAGAAACAAGCCACCACTGGATGTATATCTCATACCATAGGTAATGGTCCCTTTAAGATATCTCAAGATGTGCTTTGCTGCCACCCAGTTTCTTTGTCTCAGTTCATCCATATTGCAATCACTACATAGCATATATCTGGCCTCGTATGGATCATATACATCAATGATACAGTCCATCATACCAAACCTCTTTAACACATCCACTGTGTATTTACCTTGTGCCAGAAATATCTTGCCCTATCTTTGCCACACTTCCAATCATAGGAAGTAATGCATCAAGCCTAAGTCTTTCATCTCAAATTCTGAGATTAGCTCCCTCTTACACCAGGCTATTAACCCTTCATCTCCTATCAGAAAGAGATCATCAACATCCAGGATTAATATAATAGGTTGGTTCCCTGTTACCTTGAAGTACAGATTTGCATCAGCATCACTTTTCTTAAAGCCCGGGTTTTTAAGAAAGCCATCAATCTTGTCATACAAAACATTGGGAGTTTTCTTAAGACCATACAAGGCCTTCCTTAGCTTGCATACATGAGTGTCTTTATTATGCAGTACAAAACCATATGGTTGTTCCAAAAATACCTCTTGTTTAACCTTTTAATTCAAGAATGTTGTTTTTACATCCATCTGATGTAATTTCCAACCAAGAACTGAAGTTAATGCAATAATAACTCGAATGGAGGTATACTTGGCTACAGGGGAAAAAGTCTTCCTTTTTTCTGAGAAAAGCCTCTATCTACAAATCGTGCTTTGAACTTTTCCACACTTTCATCGGCTGCATGTTTGATCTTATAGACCCATTTGGAAGAGACCATTGATTTGTCCTTTGGCCTCAACACAATGTCCCAGACATTGTTCTCTAAAATAGACCTGTATTCCTGAAGCATGGTGTCCTTCCACACTTGTAATTTATCTTCTTCTTCAAATGAAGAAGGTTTGGCATCACTAGTGTTGCTCATCAGTGCAACATAGCCTCCATACCTATGAGGCCTCTTACTTTCCTTGAAAGTTCCTTTGGGAGCAGTTATCTTTTCTGCTTCCTGCACTGTTTCCTTAATCCATGCTAGATTCCTTTTGGCTGGAGGTTCTTCAAGAGTTCTTTCCTAGGGTCTAGGGGCTCATCACTTGGCCCTTCATGAGGTTCCTCCCTTTGATCATCTGACTCTTCATTTTCAGAAGAGGGTGAAGTTGGTTGAACTGCTTATGATTCTTTTTGTAGCTCTCTGGATTTCTTGAATGGAAAGTCACATCACTTCTTACCTCTATCTGCCTCTGACCTAGGACATATATCTTGTAAGCCTTGAAGTTCTCGTTGTACCCCATAAAAACCCCTTTCTTTCCTGAGGGTTCCATCTTTGTCCTCTTTTCCTTAGGGACATGAATATACACTGGACACCCAAATATCCTTAGATTCCCTACTTCAAGTTTGGTCCATGAGAAGACCTCTTCAGGAGTCTTGTCCTTCAGGATAGCATGAGGACACCTGTTTTGAATATACACGGCAATGGAGGTAGCTTCTGCCCATAAGAAATTTGGCAGATCATGGTCAAACATCATGGTTTTTGTCGCTTCACATATCGTTCTGTTTTTCCTCTCAGCAAAACCCTTTTTGCTGAGGGTTATATGGCATGTTCAACTGTCTTTTGATTCCTGCTTCCTTGCAAAAATCCTCAAATTGGAGAGATTTAAACTCTCCTCCATTGTTTGTTCTAAGAGTTTTGATGTTAAAGGATTTATATTCTTTAAACTTATCAAATGTGTCACTTTTTGCTTTAAGGAAATAGATCCAACATTTTCTAGAGAAAACATCAATAAAAAAAACACATAATACAAGTAACCACTAAGAGAGAGATGCCATGGGACCACACACATCAGAATGAACCAGATCTAAGATGCCCTCTAGCTCTACTAACATTGCTAGGAAATGCTTTATTTATATTTTTAAAGCATGCATACTTTACAAATTTCATTTTTACCAAAAGCAATAGAGGGCATTCCACATACCATATTTTACCAAAAAAAAGGAAATGCAGGGCATGCCACATACCATATTTTGTGTATCTAGAAGTGCTTTGTTATGAAGATGTCCAAGCCTTCTGTGCCACAACTCGTTGGAAGCTAGTCACATCATGAGCTAATTCCTGAACTGATTGTCCTATCACAACATACAGTCCTCCTCTATGAGTCCCAATAGGTTTTGTTGTACCCAGGTGGCTACCTTTATCCCACAAAAGTGCCTTCATGTCCTTGAAAATCACCCAATATCCTTTGTCCTCAAGGGTTGCAACTGATAATAGATTCTTCCTGAGCCCTGGCACATATAATACTTCATCAACATGAAGCATTGCCCCGGATTCCAATCTAAAGGAGATAGATCCTACTCCCTCTATCTTGTAACATTTGTCATCCCCAAGCTCAACTTGCTCTACAAAAGATTTCTTCTTTAAATTTGAAATGATCTCCTTGTATCTTGTCATGTGATTTGATGCACCATTGTCTACTAATCAAGTTCTCGGCCCTGTGGTAACTATATTGGATAAGGAAAAAACCAAGTAATATTCTTTTCTATTTTCTCTTTCATTAGAAGGACTTTTTTTATTTCTTTTGGATTCATCATCCTCATCAATTGAGGCATGATGTTTCCCTTTCCTTGGACTTTTCTTCTTAGACCAGCAGTCTCTAGAAAAGTGACCCATCTTATTGCAATTAAAACGTTTAATTTTAGATGTATCAAGATTCTTGCCTTTGAACGTACCTTTAGTATTTATCTTCTTCTAAGAGCCTTTTTGGAAAGTGACCTTCTTATTTCCCTTGAACCTTGATGCTAATGTCAAATTCTCTTCTTTGGATGGCTCACTCCTAGTAGCAGTGTGACTCTCCTCTTGGAGACAATCATGCCATAACCTCTCAAATGTGGGTTGAATCTCTCTCCCACTTATGCTGGATAAGAAATTCTCCCATGAAGAAGGAAGACCATCAAATATGGTCTGCACTAAGTCATCATCATCCACTGTGACACTTGTGACCAAGAGTTGATCTCTGACCCGGGCTATATTGGAACAGATAGATGCAACTGATTCACCTTTTTCCATCTTCAAATACTTAAGTTTGTGCTTAATTGTTCTCTTCTGACTTGGTGCCTTTTTCTCATACAGATTTACCAAGGTATCCATACATTCCTTGGCAATCATTAATGAATTCATTGTTGGCATTATATTGTCTTTGACTGAGCCAAAGATAATTTGCTTGGCCTTTGCTTGATTCTTCCTAAAGTTCGCTCTTCCTGTATTAGAGGTGGGTTCCTCCATTACTGAGGTCGCATACTGCTCAAGATCATGCTCCTGCAAGATATTCATTATCCTGAGCTTCCACACATTGAAGTTGGAAGCTCCTTCAAGCTTATCCTCGGTCCTGACAGAAATGGAGGATGCCATGGAACTCACGTTGGGAACTAATCAAGCTCTCTTGGATCTATGTGTACCTTGTTGTTGCACTTCAACAAGCTCTTTCACACCCTTAGCTTTGATACCATGTTAAATTATCGAGCTTGATTTAATATGCGGATTATTTCTTTAGTTTCTTCAACACTTTAAACAAAATTTGATTTATCAACTAGCATAATGGATACTCAAAAATGATGAACAAAAGTAGAAGAGGTACTCAAATAGAATCTCACACATACACAATATTTTACCTTGGAGAAACCGAAAAGGGGAGAAAACTCCAACAAACAATCTTCCTTTAATTTGCAAATAATATGTAAGATCTTGTACAATAATCCACCATGAAAATACTTGATTGTATGACCAACAAACAACAACTAATTTGTTGCTGTTATAAACTTGACTGTACTAGAAAAAATCCTTTGTTGTACTTTTACACAGTAAACTATATTTCACTACCTTTGTTGTTGATATAAACAACACTTATCGCTGTCATTGTTGTTGATATGAACACCTCCTCTTTGTTGTCCTTGATGTTGATATAAACAACACTTATTCGTTGTCCTTGCTCATTGTGTATATAGCAAACTCAATGCTTGCTGCCCACTCTTAATCACTTGTATACAGACCCCTTTCCTTCACTCTTGTGCGCAATTGTGTGTAGAGGAGGGGTCGATGAACAACACCTATTCGTTGTCCTTGATGTTGATATAAACAACACTTATTCGTTGTCCTTGCTCATTGTGTATATAGCAAACTCAATGCTTGCTGCCCAATCTTAATCACTTGTATACAAACCCCTTTCCTTCACTCTTGCGTTGCATAGCAATTGTGTGTAGAGGAGGGGTCAAACTATGTATATAAAGGCGTTGGAAGGAAAGCCGAGTGGACTTGAATTAGAAAGAGGCTGCATGTCTTTACAACTCGAGTTGTAACTTGACTTGACTAAACTTTGCATGCCAACTCGTCTTTACAACTCGAGTTGTAACTTGACTTGACTAAACTTTGCATGCCAACTCTCCCTTGAGACTTTGCTTATGCATGGCATGCTAACTCAACATGCAACTAGACATGTATGCATGCAAATTGACATGCAACATGACATGCATGCATGCAACTTGACATGCAACAGGCAACATGCAACTCGACTTTGACCACTCGAACTAGACATACAACTTGTCTTTTACAACTTGAGTTTGACAACTCAGACTAAACATGGAATTTGAATTTTACAACTGAGTTAGGCAACTCGAATTACTTTTCATGGTGGATAATGTTACACGTGGCAACACACTAGATCAATACATTTACATTATTTACATTAGATTGTTTGTTTCTAGCTTATAGGAATTGTACATTCAACCTAACTTTTGCTAGATGACTTTTGCTCATGGCTCACAAGGCTTGACTAGGCTAACAGAGGTTGTACGTTCCCCTCGACTTTTGCACTAGTATGTCTTAGACTTGCATCTTAACTTACATCTTGACTTTTGTCTTAGACTTACAAGACTTCTTCCTTTGCCTTGGCTAGACTCACAAGATCATATAGCATCTCGTTCGTCCTGACTTTTGGTTTGACTCATAGAGGCTGTACGTTCCCCCTGGATTTTGTCAATACCTCACAAGACTGGTTGATTCTTCAAATCTCTTTGGCTAGCCTCAGGTTGGCCCACATGGCCTCTCATTGGAGAATGACTATCGATGCTGCCAAATTTAACACTAGAGTCCAAAAATAAGCATAGCATGATACTAGAACTAGTAGTAGATACTACTAATCATCGGAATCCTCATCCTCAATATGAATAGACCCTTACAGTGGGATTTCGACTTGATTCCCCTAGCCCTGAAGGTATTTGTACCTTTGGCTTTGGAAGTGGGTCCAAGTCCATCTAAGAAAGGTCTTTGTTGTCAAATGTGTTAATTTTTTATCTTGATATATTAGATCTGATCTTTTAGCTTATTTATCAATACTTTAACAAATTCTTTAGATCACAATAAACTGAAAACTGATAACATAGAGCAGCGTAAGTAACACATCACCAAAGAACACATAGATTTACCTTGGGGAAACCTAGTAAGGGAGAAAACCCCAGCAAAAGATCTTCCTCTTAATTAATGAATAAGCTTTTCAGGTACTATAACCCTCAATGGGGTGCTATAGTACAAAAATCACAAGAGAGAGAGAGGACAACTAGAGACCTTTTGCTTGTTCTGCTAGTAGATCTGAAGTATAACTTGTAGATCTGATAAATAATTTGGATATTGTAGATCTGAACTGTATGAAGATTTTAACTTGAATGTAGATCTGAACTGTATGTAGATCTAAACTTGAATGTAGATCTGAACTGTATGAAGATCTGAACTTGAATGTAGCTTTGAACTGTATGTAGCTCTTAACTTGAAAGTAGATCTAAATGGTCCTCTTGTCCTTTTTTTTATGGTTTCTTCCAACCTTCTAGAAACATCTAAATCTTATCTTCTTGTTGGGCTTAGTCAAACTTCTAGAAGCCCCAAAGAAGACTTAAGCTCATCTTCCTAGTCATGAGGTTCAACCCCCTTCTTCTATTTGCTCATTGACATAATATAACATTATAACATTATAACTTAGGCTTTTTAGCCTTTTAATTCTTCATTATGTTTAACCTTTTAGTCATTTAGACTAATTACATCATTAGCCAACACATTATTCCTACTCTCTTCTTTACATGGTCCTTATCTGCTCACAACAACATTATTACATCAATAAGAGGAAAGATCTTTTACACCATGTGGTCAATTGATCCTTACGCTAGTTCATATGCTAAAGTGACTCCTAGAGTGGCCAACTCTAAGAGGATCACAACAAAGACTAGCAGGTCATCACACATAAGAGGATCATAGCAAAGACTAGCAGGTCATATCACATACTATTTTAGCTCACAAGACTTTTATGTTCGTCTTGACTCGTTAAACTCTACCTTGGATTTTGCACTAGACTCACAAGGTTTATTTCTTCACCTTGGCTATTTCTCTAGGCTCACAAGGTTTATTTATTCACCTTGACTTTTGCTCTAGGCTCACAAGGTTTGTAGCTTCACCTTGACTTTTTCTCTAGGCTCACAAGATTTGTACCAGCAGTTCCTTCGTCCTGACTCTTGTTTGGCTCACAAGGTTTGTATGTTCACCCTGACTCTTGTAATGACTTCACAAGACTGTTTGATTCTCCAAATCTCCCTGGCTAGCCTCAGGGTGACCCACTGCCTCTCATTGGAGAATGTCTCCTGATGATGCTATTTTCAACACTCCCTCTCAGTGAGGGAGGCATTCTCTGCCACTCCAAGCTTGCCTCTCAGGTGCACAAACTGTTTCAATGGAAATGGATTGGTCAGGATATCTGCTACTTGCTCATCTATGGCTATGTATTGTAGCTTAACTATCTTTCTTTGGACCATGTCTTTGATATAATGGTATCTCATGTCAATATGCTTTGACCTGTTGTAAAATACCAGATTCTCTGTAATCTTTACACAGCTTTGATTATCACAGTATATAACTGTCGTCTCTAGCCTGTCACCAAACAACCCAGAAATCAATTTTTTGAGCCATATTGCTTCCTTGTTGGCATCACTGGCTGCAATATACTTAGCCTCATCTATACTCTATGCAATGGATTCATGTTTCTTGCTTGGCCATGAGATCATAACGGATCCTAAATTGAAGCAGTAATCAAAAGTACTCTTCTTGTCCAGGCTTCGAGCCCAGTCAGAATCTGCGTAACCATGCAAAAACATACCACCATTGGATGTATACCTTAGACCACAAGTAATGGTTCCTCTGATATATCTCAAAACATGTTTAGCTGCCACCTAGTGTCTCTATCTTGGCTCAGCCATGAACTAGCTCAATGCATTGACTGCATAACAAATGTTAGGCCTAGTGTGGACCAAATACAACAGTGACCCAATAAGTTGCCTGTACATAGTGGGGTCTACCAAATTTGATCTTGTACCTGAAGGCTGAATCATGCAACTTATTTAAATTTGAAACCATGGGAGTAGTCATGGATTTACATTCCATCATCCCAAATCTTTTCAATACATCAAGTGTGTATTTTCCCTCAGACAAAAGATTTCACCCTGTCTTTGCCAAACTTCCAAACCAAGGAAGTAATGCATTAGGCCCAAGTCCTTCATTTCAAATTCTAAAATGAGCTTCCTCTTACACCAGGTTGTCTGACCTTCATTTCCTGTGAGGAAAAGATCATCCACACAAAGGACAAGAATAATTGGCTGGTTCCTGTCAATCTTAAAATATAAGTTAGCATCAACATCACTTTTCTAAAATCCTAGGCCCTTTAGAAAGCCATCAAATTCTTTCATACCAAACCCTGGGAGCTTGTTTGAGACCATACAAAGCTTTCCTTAGCTTACATACATGAGAGACTTTGCTATGCTTTCCAAACCCTTCAGGTTGTTCCACAAAAACTTCTTGTTCTATTTTACCATTTAGAAACGTTGTTTTTACATCCATTTGATGCAATTTCCAACCAAGTACAGAAGCTAAGGAAATAACAGATTGAATAGAAGTATAGCTGGCTATTGGGGCGAATATCTCATCATAGTCTATACCTTCTTTCTGTGAGAAGCCTCTGGCAACAAATCTTACCTTGTACTTTTCAATGTTTTCGTCAACTACATGTTTAATTTTGTATATCCATTTGGATGAGACTACATATTTATCTTTTGGTCTGGGTACTATTTCCTAGACATTGTTCTTCAATATGGACCTGTATTCTTCAAGCATAGCATCCCTTCATACTTGTAACATGTCAACCTCTTCAAATGAGGTGCGCTCATAATCACTAATGTTGCTTACCAAAGCAACATAGTCATCAAGCCTGTGTGGCCTTTTGTCAATCTTAAAATATAAGTAAGCATCAACATCACTTTTCTAAAATCCTAGGCCCTTTAGAAAGCCATCAAATTCTTTCATACCAGACCCTGGGAGCTTGTTTGAGACCATACATAGCTTTCCTTAGTTTACAGACATGAGAGACTTTGCTATGCTTTCCAAACCCTTCAAGTTGTTCCACAAAAACTTCTTGTTCTATTTTACCATTTAGAAACGTTGTTTTTACATCCATTTGATGCAATTTCCAACCAAGTACAGAAGCTAAGGAAATAACAAATTGAATAGAAGTATACCTGGCTATTGGGGCGAATATCTCATCATAGTCTATACCTTCTTTTTGTGAGAAGCCTTTGGCAACAAATCTCACCTTGTACTTTTCAATGTTTCCATCAACTGCATGTTTAATTTTGTATATCCATTTGGATGAGACTACATATTTATCTTTTGGTCTGGGCACTATTTCCCAGACATTGTTCTTCAATATGGACCTGTATTCTTCAAGCATAGCGTCCCTCCATACCTGTAACATGTCAACCTCTTCAAATGAGGTGGGCTCATAATCACTAATGTTTCTTACCAAAGCAACATAGTCATCAAGCTTGTGTGGCCTTTTGCTTTCCTTGAAAGTCCCTTTAGGAGTAGCAAGTTGTTCAGCTTCTTGCATAGTTTCTTTGAACCATGATAGTTTTCTTTTGGCAGGTGGTTCTTCAAGAGACCTTTCCAAAGTCTCAATAGGCTCTAAGGGCTCATCACTTGGAGTTTCATGCGTTTCCTCCCTCTGGCTGTCTGAATTTGCATCCTCGAATAAGGGAGAAGTTGTTTGTTCAGTTTCATTTTCTTGTTGAAGTTCTCTAGACTTCCTGAAAGCAACTTCTTCATGGAAGGTAACGTCTCGAATTACTTCTATCTTCCTTTGACCTGGAATGTAGATCTTGTAAGACTTAGAACTTTCACTGTATCCCACAAAGACCCCCTTCTTTCCTGAGGGTTCCATTTTTGTTCTCTTTTCCTTAGGAATATGTATATAGACTGGGCAGTTGAAAATCCTGAGGTGCCCTACTTCTGGTTTAGTCCCTGTAGATACTTCTTCAGGAGTTTTGTCCTTAAGAATAGCATGAGGACACATATTTTGAACATACAGTGTAGTAGCAATGGCTTCTGGCCAAAGGGAGTTGGGTAAATCTTGATCAAACATCATTGCCTTAGCTACCTCACAGATGGTCCTATTCTTTCTCTCAGCAAAACCATTTTGCCGAGGATTACAAGGTACTGTCAACTACCTTTCGATTACAAGGTACTGTCATCTGCCTTTCAATTCCTCCTCTTCTCCTCTTCTCACAAGTGAAGAATGAATCTCAAAAATGTACTATACCCTCCTTTAGCCTCCTTTGGCCAAGCCCTAAAAGATCAATGGCCTAGATCCAATCTAGCCAATTCTAATCAATGGGTGAGATCTAATCCAAAAATCTCACTAAGGAAACCCACTTTCCTTAGTTGCTTTATGTCTATTAATTCACGCACTTTGTGAATTAATTGTCACTTTATGACTTAAGTGACATATTTCACTTTTGACTTAAATCTCCCAAGTCAAAGTGAAATTAGAATCATAAAGTAAAGTACAAGGGTAATCGTCTCCCCCTTTGTGTTTAGAGACTCATAAACACATGGGGACCACTTTCCAAGGTACCCAGATCTCAACAATTATTCATTCTTCTCCTTTTCACTAGGAGACCCCTTCAGTCTCTTCTTTGATTCTTCATCTTTTTAGATCAACAATCTTTTGCAAAATGACCCATTTTGTTACAATTAAAACACGTAACTTTGGAAACATCAAATCCCTTACCTTTAAACGCTACCTTGGTGCTTTCCTTTTTTTGGAAATTCTTCTTGAAGGTGAATCTTCTTCTTCCCTTGAATTTGGAAGCCAATGCAGTTTGTTCTTCTTTGTGTGAAAATTCCAGGTCCTATCAGCTTGCCTTCTTGGTCTGTCTTTGACCAAGAAAAGGCTCTAAGTTTTTTGCTGTCTTGATTTAGTTTTCTGTTGTTTTATAACAGCCAACAGTCATGTTTATTTTAAGCTGATTGTTATGGTTGTATTCTCAATTTGGGTGCTCTAGCATGTCGTTTCAGCCATAGGAAATTAGTACATGCATCTCAAATAAATACAACACACCTAATACATTGTTTACTGCTGATAATGGACAGATCTAAGAACTAATAGCATGCATTTGTAGACACAGTATTTTTGGTCAACATGACCCT
>JASDQU010507291.1:53191-67995 GCA_032191745.1 Picea mariana
ATTTTGTGTAGAATGACTTTTTTACTTTCGCTGAAATGTGTAGAATATTTGATTTATAAATGGCCAATGGCCAATATGAGGTCAAAGACCTTATTTTAGAGAAACTCTATTTTGTGGCCAAAATTTGGATCGAGACGAAGCTCTAATACCACTGTGGTGAACCAAGCCAGTTCACCAGGTAAATACCCAATGTAGGTAGGACAACAGGTTATAATCCATAAAGGATAATATATTAATTAATATTGTATATGAATATGAGATGATGAGATGATGAGATACAATAAGAATAAGGGCCTTATATACCCACACAGGGGTGCCCTTCCATGAAGAGACGTGACCTTTCATTGGGAAGGTGTCTCTTCATTAATTATTCATTCACTATTGTACTGTATTATTATTTATTATTATATATTATGTTCATAACAATGGGAGTGGCATGTCTACTCCAGGTATATGATCACCATCATGATCACCCAAAAGCTTTGCTTCTAAGTGCTCTATAACCATGGCTCCATCCTCCAAATTAGTCTCCTTTAGATTGTTGTCCCAAGTCACATCTCTTTTAGGATAATCATTATTCGTTGCATCGCAATAATGGAACAACAACCTCAAGTTGTAATGCACATAAACCAACATTTCTACCCGATCTGCATTCAAGTTGTTTCTCTTTACACTATGGATGAAGCTATAGGTGCTCCAACACCTCTCTTCAGAAGAGGTGTTAACCACCTAAGAAAGCACCATCACTACAAATTTATGCAAATATTGTTGAAATATAACAAGGGATGTCGTCATTCATGTTTTTTTGTGTTTTGTCATGGGGAGGACATAAAGTCAAAATTTCTAGACATGTTTTATTTGTAAAGTGACTTTTTAAATAAAGTGTTTTTATAAAGTGAATGTACTTTATAACTTAAAGTGTTTTTAAGTTGTGGGACCCAAAAAGTATTTAATGAGCATTTATTACTTATTTTGTAATTAATGAGGAGCATTAAATATGAGCCCTCATATCAGACTTATGATAGCCATTAGATTGAGTTGGTTATGTAGGTTAGGGTTTCTTTGGAAAAGAGAAAAGTACATATACATGCTTAGGGATGTGAGAAAGACACACCGAAGAAAACGAGAGGAGAAGTTGAGAGATTGCTTGAGAGAGGAAAGTGAACATCAAGAAGGGCACGATTCCCAAGAGAGCTAGGGCGCAAATCCCAAGGAGGCTTTTTCTGTTTTGATTTGCAGCAGTGTTATTTGCTGGGACAGGCCGTACTGTACGGATCCGTACAGGCCATACAGCAGCATTCTTGAGGCACGAAAACCGAGGCAAGCTTGGGCACAATTTTCGAGGCATCCTTGAAGAATTTTCTGAAGGAGAACGATCGTACAGAAGAGAAGGTACAGCAGCCTGTTGTGGCATGAATTTCAAGGTGCCAAATGTCAGCAAATCCGTACAGTTGTACGGACTGTGGCACGGTTTTCAAGACAGATTTGTGGGGGACAGTTTCGTGTTGTAAGAGGTATTTCTCTTGGCTGGAAAAGTATTATTGATGCTATTCTGAACTTTCCTGAAGCAAAATAATAAGATTTCTCTCTCTCGTTGGGTTTCCCCACATTGGGGTTTTCCCTAGCAGTTGCCTAAATTTCTGTGAGTTATGGGTTGCTGTCCATTGTGCATTTCCGCTGCATATGTTGCTTAACAATGTGTATTTCTGGTTATAGAAATTTCTGAATGTGGGTATGCATTTCTGAAATTTAAGAAGAGAGTTATCTCTAGGTTGCTAAGTGTTTGACGAAATGTGTGAAAGAAATATTTCTGATTGTCATTTAAAAAAAAAAATCAACATGGTATCAGAGCTTTGTCTCTGACAGTGGGCAGTGTGATATTTGGGCAAAAGGGTGTGATTGTTTTTCTTGAGTTGTGACAGGGAATATGGCTGGAAGCATTAGATATGAGGATCGGTTGGATGGCATTTCCAACTACTTGCAGTGAAAGGTTCGTTTGTCAGTCGTTCTCAAAGAGAACAAGATCTATAACTATGTCAGCTCTGTTGTAGAAGCTCCTGCTGCAGATCCTGTTGCTTTGGACTTGCATGAGGTCAAGGAAGCTAAAGCTCAGAGGATTATTCTGGATGGGATGAAGGATCACCTTATCCCACACTTGGCTGAGAAAAAGACTGCCAAGGAAATGTGGGATGCACTTAAAAACTTGTTCGAGGCAAAGAACGAGAACCGGAAGATGGCCTTGGAGCCTAAGTTGCATGATACCAAGATGGGTAAGGAGGAGAGTGTCTCTTCTTGTCTTACCCGGGTGGCTCAAGTTAAAGATGAGTGGGCAGTTGTTGGAGAGGTCATTTTGGATTCTGAGTTGGTGAGGATAGCCTTAAATGGCTTCACCAAAGATTAGGAAGTCTTCGTGAAGTGCGTGGTGGGTCGTGAGCATCTACCAGATTGGAGCAGACTGTGGGATGATTTCACTTAGGAGGAGATTCAGGAAAGATCTCAGAGCAGTGATCAAAAGACAGACAGAGTTGATGAGAATGTTGCTCTTGTGGCAAAGAGCAAGAAGAAAGGAAGTTCCGCAAGGGACTTGAGTAAAGTCAGATGCTTTTGTTGTAACAAGTTGGGGCACCTTGCCTCTCAATGTCCTGAGAGGAAGAAGAAGAAGGAGTCAAAGGAGCCTGAGACAGCTGCTATAGCAGCCATAGAGGACTTTGCTTCAAAGTTCTATAGGGAATTTTCTTTGGTTACCCTAGTTTCCAGTGTCGGCAGCGGAGGATTCAGAGGTGATGTCAGATGGGCTCTGGATAGCGGAGCCTCTAACCACATGACGGGAATCTGGCGAGTATTCCCAGACTTCATAGAGATTGGTCCTGGCCGACAGGTGGTAAATGAAGGTGGTATGGCGAGAGCTATACGTGGAGTTGGGAATGTTAGATTCCAACTCGAGTTTGCAGGACTCTTGGAGATTGATGGAGTTCTCTTTGTTCCAGGGTTGGGTGTTAACTTACTCTTAGTCTCAGCCTTGCAGGATGTAGGATATTGCATATTATTCAAGAGGAACCATGTCTTTATCTATAGAGAGGGAGTGGATCCGGTAGAGCTGCAGCTGATCGGCAACCAGGTGGATAGGTTGTATATGTTGAGAGGACAGCCTATGATGTGTGATTCAGCGTCGGAGGAGGAGCGTGAGGAGGCTTCTGAGACTACGGTGCCGCCAAGGTATCAGTCTTGCATTCCGAGAGAAGAGAGTGAGTCTCTTCTGAGCACTGGTAGAAGGCTCAGCTAGGTTGATCAAATCGATGCTCAAGATGAAGTGAGCTCAGGGTTCCGGGAGGTTGCCAAGAGAAGATCTTCTAGTTCGAGTTCTATGCAGGTGTTGCGGATGGCTCCAGGTTCAGAGAGAGCTTCTACAGAGCACAGTATGATGGGACCAGATGATGGAGATGGCAATGAGTACATTCCTCGTTAAGAGGGACTGTTGAAATATAACAAGGGATGTCCTCATTCATGTTTTTTTGTGTTTTGTCATGGGGAGGACATAAAGTCATAATTCCTAGACATGTTTTATTTGTAAAGTGACTTTTTAAATAAAGTGCTTTTATAAAATGAATGTACTTTATAACTTAAAGTGTTTTTAAGTTGTGGGACCCAAAAAGTATTTAATGAGCATTTATTACTTATTTTGTAATAAATGAGGAGCATTAAATATGAGCCCTCATATTAGACTTATGATAGCCATTAGATTGAGTTGGTTATGTAAGTTAGGGTTTCTTGGGAAAAGATAAAAGTACATATACATGCTTAGGGATGTGAGAAAGACACACCGGAGAAGACGAGAGGAGAAGTTGAGAGATTGCTTGAGAGAGGAAAGTGAACATCAAGAAGGGCACGATTCCCAAGAGAGCTAGGGCGCAAATCCCAAGGAGGCTTTTTTCTGTTTTGATTTGCAGCAGTGTTATTTGTTGGGACATGCCGTACTGTACGGATCCGTACAGGTCATACAGCAGCATTCTTGAGGCATGAAAACTGAGGCAAGCTTGGGCACGGTTTTTGAGGCATGCTTGAAGAATTTTCTGAAGGAGGACGACCATACAGAAGAGAAGGTATAGCACCTGTTGTGGCACGAATTTCAAGGTGTCGAATTTCAGCAAATCCGTACAGTTGTACGAACTGTGGCACAATTTTCAAGACAGATTTGCGGGGGACACTTTTGTGTTGTAAGAGGTATTTCTCTTGGCTAGAAAAGTGTTATTGATGTTGTTCTGAACTTTCCTGAAGCAAAATAATAAGATTTCTCTCTCTCGTTGGGTTTCCCCACATTGGGGTTTTCCCTGGCAATTGCCTAAATTTCTGTGAGTTATGGGTTGTTGTCCATTGTGCATTTCCACTGCATATTTTGCTTAACAATGTGTATTTCTGCTTATAGAAATTTCTGAATGTGGGTATGCATTTCTAAAATTTAAGAAGACAGTTATCTCTAGGTTGCTAAGTGTTGGACGAAATCTGTGAATGAAATATTTCTAATTTTGTCATTAAAAAAAAAAATCAACAAATATGTGGTAGGTGAGCCATTACATGTTCCATAATTCGATAGAACCAGACATGTCTCGATCTTTGGTTCCATGCAAGTTACCAAAGACTCCATGCTCACTGATGCATTTGTTGAATTTGCTTTGTACTTGAGCACACTCATATTCCACAAGTACCAACCTATCCAATGCAAGCATATATCCATTTTGCACCCCTGGATCTGTGTGTGGTTTTCTCCTAACCCCACCCCTAGGTGCTCGTTGGGCCAACCAAGATGGAGAATAATATTTTGGGGTAAGGACATATCTTAGGGCATAGAGTGGAACATTCAAATTATCCCACCTTTTGACCACATGTTTATGGATAAGATCATACAAGATCGCATCACTCGGTTGAACAATGTCTTTGATTTGGCCTAGCATGTTGTCCATCTGCTCATACACCTCTCCAATCACTAGCTGATCTATATCTGCAAATTGAATCATACTATAAATAGGTTTGGTGAACTGCAGAATATACCTCACTTGTTGCCAAAACTGATCATCAAGAACTATGTCCTCTACCTCCTGAAAGTCAATTCTATCAAATGTAGATGTAGCCCTATCTTTTAGATCCTGCCATCAATCACTCGAGACCATACTAGTCAGGACATAGCCAGGAAGTTGTTCCATGTAGATTTCTTCTTTCAAATCGCCATGCAAGAAGGCAGATTTAACATCTATCTAATGGACTTCCCATTTATGTGAGGCAGCAAGGGCAAGAACAAGGCGGATGGAATTCATTTTGGCTACAGGGGCAAAGGTTTCATTTAGTCAATTCCTTCAACTTGGGAGAATCCTTTGGCAACGAACCGAGCATTGTGTCTTTCAACACTTCCATCTTATGCATACTTAGTTTTGTAGACCCATTGACATCAGACAAGTTTTCTAACTTTTGGAAGAGGTACAAGATCCCAAGTATCGTTTTCCATTAAAGAACGATACTCTTCATTCATTGTTGTATCCCAATCTGGATGACCTGAAGCTTCTGCAAATGTCTCTGGATCATGAGTCTCTAAAACTTGAGCCAAAAGAGAAGAGGCTCGCTGGAACTGTGAACGTGTTCGACACTGATCTGAAGGATCACCGACAAGATCACCAGTTGCTTCTCGTGTCGAACGGACCCATCGAGGAAGCGGTGGAACTGGTGCTTGTTCAGGTTCAAAGGACTCATCTGGAGGAAGGTCAGCAGGTGAGGGTGGATTTTCATCCTCACTGTCGTCATCTGAAGAAGAAACCAGAATAGGAATACAAGAAGGCACAAACGTCGAAGATGGATCGCACGCCGAAGAAGGCACAACCGTCGAATTAGGCTCGTAGGCCAAGAGATTTTCATCAAATTTAACATCTCTTCTAAGAATAATTTCATTACAATGTGGTTGAAGAAATCTATAACCTTTGACATCTTCAAAATAACCAACAAATATATACTTCTCACTTTTAGGTTGCAATGCTTTCCTTTTCTCATCAGGAATGTGAGCCCATGCTATACTGCCAAATACACGGAAGTGACTTACATCTGCTTTAATTTTAGGCCAAGCTTCTTTCGGTGTTATATTTTTAAGAGCCTTTGTGAGAGTGTGATCGGCGATATAATTTGCACAGTTGATTGCTTTCACCCAATACTTTAGACTTAATCCCTTAGATTGGATCATACAATTAGCAATTTCTTTTAATGTGTGGTTCTTTCTCTCAACAACACCATTTTGTTGTGGTGTATATGGAACAGTGTGTTGCATTTGGATGCCCTGTGTAGTGCAGTAACTTGTAAAATTATTGTTCACATATTCGCCTCCATTATCTGTTCTTAACTTTTTAATTTGATGTCCAGATTGCTTTTCTACAAGGGCCTTGTAGCCAAAAACTTGTCAAAAACTTCGCTCTTAAGTTTTAAGAAGTAAACCCAAGTACGTCTGGAAAAATCATCAATGAAAGTTAAGAAATACTTGCACCCAGAAAAAGAAGAAGAAAATGGACCACACAAATCACTGTGAACAAGTTGCAAAGGGCCCGATGCGTGCCAAAAGGTACGTTTGTCAAAACTGTCCCGATGATGTTTGTCGAGAACACAACCGACACAAACACCATCTCTGCATGAAACAAGAGGAAGACCAGACACCATTTGTTGATTACATAGTTGTTGCAATGAGCGATAGTTTAGATGACCAAACCGCTCATGCCAAAGTTTGCTCAAGTCATCGCTATGAGCAACAAAAACTGATGAAAAAGTTGATGACCCAAACTTGTCAAACATGTACAACTTGGTAATATCATCAGCAATTCCAGTTGCAAGAACATGCTTAGGATCTTTTAGATCCTTGATTACAACTTGGTGAGGTGAAAACTCTACGGTTTTACCTTCACCTAAATGAGTGATTTGATATACTGATAGAAGGTTACAAGAAAGACTTGGAACACATAATAAATCATTGAAATGACCATTATCTACTTGAATTGTTCCCGATCCTACAACACTAAGAGATCTATCATCACCAACAAATATTTTCTTGGTGTTACATTCATTTAGAGCAGAAAATATGGCTTTATCCTTAGCCATATGATAAGATGCTCCTGAATCAATAAGTCACTCATCAGAAGAAGAAGTAGAATTTGTGTTGAAGGAGAAACCAGAAGCAAAAAGTGCATGTCCATGAGAAGAAGGAGGAGAATCAATACTGATGTTGTGCTTCTTCATCGTTGCTTCTAAAGCTACCATCTTATTGAAACATTTGGACTCATCATGACCATCTTTATCACAAAAGTTGCAATGTTTGTCAATCTTCTTATTTTTATATTTTGCTCATTTGTCACCATTAGGAGCTGAAGTTGTCTGAACGGGTTTGGGACCCTTATATTGCTTGTTGTTGAAGCGAGGATGTTGCTTCTTGGGATACCTGGGTTTATCTTTCTGCTGGGCAACTAAGGCTTTGTTAGAGGTACCTGTAGTGCTGATCACTCCAAGTTGTATAAGCTTATCTTCCTCTCTAATCAAAGAAGCACAAAAGGACTCAAGAGTGGGTTTTTCATAAGCTTTCCCTAGAGCCTCTTTCATGGCATAAAAGGTAGATACAAACACAGAATATGCACTACCTGGCTTAGAAAGAATAAGATAGATGCAACGCTCTTCCTCCAATAGTTCCGAGTGTTTTAAGCTTAGATAGATAGTCTCCAAGGCAAGAAAAATCACTTGGACTCAAGGTCAATATTTGATTTTCTAACTGTTGTGCTCGAGTAATATTGAGTTTACCAAACACAGATTCAATCGTGTCCCAAGCTTCTTCGATGTCATTAATTTCTTGAAGGTGGTACCTTAAATCAGGAGAGATGGACATTCTAATTAGTCCACATACTTCATCATTCCTATTATCCCATTTGGCTTTCTTATCATCATCAGTGGGTGTTTTTTCCTTTCCCAAGGTAATTCGGTACAGGCCTTTACTTCTTAATAAATATTCCATATGAGATTTCCATTGGAAGTAGTTGTTGCTGGTAAGCAAGACATTACTTGTAGAATCCATATTAAATATGTAGATAATGTGGATTTAAAAACTGAAACTGATGATTTGAATGGAAAGATCTCGAAAAGTTATGCGGTTTTAAAAAAAACGGCACTGAAAACGGACTTCCGATGTGAGAGTTATGCCCTTTTTAAAAAAGGCATAAACGGTAACCAACTGACCACGTGATAGTGTAAATTGCTTTATGAAGTGACCCACTTTTATAAAGAGAAGTGGGGATCACTTTTACAATGAAGTTACTTTATAACAGAAAAGTTGCATGCAAAATAAATAACTCTAAAATAAAATATTAAAGCTACTTATAGTGATTCACTTTTATACTTGAAGTGAAATACACTTTACAATTTTAGCATGAACTTTTTCAAAAAAGTAACAAAAGAGACTTGAACTCAAGACCTCTTATTTAATAAGGCAAGTTTTAACCAAACGGTCTAGCAAAACATATTGTAATGTTCAGAAGGAGCATTGGGGGTGTTGTTGTTGTTGTTGTTGTTGTGGAAGACGGCCTTGGAGAGCTTGCTCAAAAAAAACTCTTTTCACAGAAGAAAAAAATTTCGCTTCTCGATGACAACAAGGGTTAGATCTCGGTTAGCTTACCCGAAAGATACGCCTTTTCCTATATGTTTCTGATTTGTCAAGATCGAACAGGGCACGGGGCAAAGAGCATACGCAGATCTAAAAGAGTAGCAACCCCGAGAAAAAAAAAATACAAAACCGAAATAAAACCAAAATACTTCTCTGCAAAAAAATTTAAAAATGCATATTCAAACTTTATACCTCCGGATCTAACTGTAATGGCCATATCTTGGGCAAACGGAAACCTTTTCGAGTGAAACGAAAAGTGTTCCTAAATGAAACGAGTGCTCCAAACGCAATGGAACAGTCCTCTCAGCCCAGAAATATACAAAAAATGACAGAAAATAGAGATGAGGCAACTCGGCTTCACGATCTCGATCTACAACAGGAGTGGGTCTTCAAACAGGCTCAGATACCATGTTCGACAACACAGGTATTCCAACAGAGGCCGAACACCTTTAGTAACGACTCACATAATCAGATCAAAGATCAACACACCAATTTTCACGTGGTAAAACCCCTACGGGGAAACATCCACGGCCCCAGCCAACGCGGCCACCTGGAGCAGTTTATTAATGCAAAAGAAAAAGCTTACAGAGAGATTTTACAGTAGAGTTTCTCACAATCGATCATCGGCAAATGACCCTCCATACTCTTTAAATAGAGATCATGGACCAATCGAGTGTTAAGCCACGGATCAATGGTCGTTAAGATCGAGGAGAGTATGAACCATCGGATCACTCTATGTCGGGAACATATCATGACCGTTGGATTTCCTAACTACAAATGCATACTAATGCATACTAAAGAAACACACTTTTACCTAACAATATATTAGACCAAGTAGATCTTAACTAACTCCTAAGTGTCTAAATATCCTAACACTTATCCTCAATGATTGCTCTTACTGCCTTACAATTAGCAACATTATTAGTGATGACTTGAATGACATTGTAGGGCCGGATCTCTTGAATAGTTTTAATCATGGCATCTACAGACACACCAAGAATATTTATCAATGGCCTTCCTTTAACATTTTTCCAACCATCAGATCCAATTGATACCCCATGTTGATTCCAATCGTTTGTAAATTTTCCTAGAGCACCTTGGATTTTGAATCTTTCCCTGTCAAATCCCAAGGTTCTAGCTTTGTCATACCTAGGGCTCTTGTATCCTTTAGGGGCACCATTGATGGTTTGTACCATTTCATGCCAATTTGGTAAGCGAAGAACATTCGATGGTATACCACATGCACGGAGAAACATGAAAATATTTGCATCCACATCATCTCTACAATCTTGGTCAAAGAAATCTGATAGCGTTCTACGACGTGAAGACGAAGGCGAGAATGCACTAGAATGGGGAGATGTGAATCAACCGATGAACGTTCTTTGTGAACTCGCATGTTCAACCCTTGGTCTTTTGGATTTGTTTTCTGCTGCCTCCTCTTCCCCTTCGTATTTGAGTTTGTCCTTGGTTGGCACTTTCACATAGGTTTTGACTCCTATCGTCTTACCTTCATCCCAATGCATAAGCCCGCATAGATGCTTTCTTACACGAGTATATGAACCTAAGTAATTTGTGTGACAATGATAGCATGTAAATTTTTTGGTTCCACCCCCTTTCTCTCCCCCAAGCCTTGTGACATACTTCCACAAAGGTGTTAAAATCTCTTTGGGCTTTTAGGGATCATCACTAACATTTTCATTGTCATCATCCCCTTCCATTCCTTCCTCCTCTCCATGGTATGTGTTGTCCACTTCTATTTCTTCATCACTATCACGAGTATTTCAACGGCCTCTGATTCCCACCACCATCATAATAAAAAATGGAACCAAAATTATGTACCACATTGACATCACCATCGCGATTGTTGAACCTTGAAAATAACTTGCTACCTACAAAAGAATGATGGAGGAGAAATGGGAAAGAGTAGGAGAAGAAAACATTCAAATATTCAACATAGCATAATATACTAGTTTACAACGCATGGATTTAAAAAAAAAAAAAACAACAAGAATGAGCTTAAGAGACTACCTCTTTAACTCTCCAATGGTGGTTGAATATGACTATGGCATCCTTCAATCTCCCTTCCAAGCTTTCACAAATGTCGGCCTTCAATCTCCCTTCCAAGCTTTCCAATCTCTCTTCCTAGCTCTCCAATATCCCTGTGGCAACCTTCAATATTCATTCCAAGCTCTCCAATCTCACTTCAATCTCCCTTTAATCTCCTCAAGAACTAGCAAGAAGCCCATTCAAAACCCTTCGAGCAAAGATGAGTCAAATGAGTGAAATGAGAAATAGAATGAGCGAAAAATGTGTTAAAGTTGGCAGCAGAGTGAGTCATTCTCCAAGACTGCCTTGTGAAGGCTGACTTGAGACTTGGAGAAGAGCCTTATTTGAGACAAAGAAAAAATTCTTGTGAGCTTTGTATAAGCAAAATCCAAGGCAAGAGTATATTGTCGATCAGTCTTATTTGTGACAAGAGTGAGTGACCTCATGTGTTGAGGTATTTCCTTGTGTAGGCAAAAGTGATGTGTGACATTTTTCTAGGCCAAGCAATTGACCATGAATGGAGAACCAGATGGTCACATACTGACACAAACGATCTTTCTTATACGTCAGATGCAAATGATGTATATGTGATGAGCTAGTATAATGGCAGGTGAGACCATGGTTGCAAGGAAGGACTTGTGATTGTTGTAAGAAAGAAGAAGAGTCGAGCCCGTAGAAAAGTCGAGATGCCAAGATGAGCTGCAAGTTGAGCTGCAAAAGTCGAGTCATGCAAAGACGAGTTGTCAAAGAGTTGATTTGTCAAGTTCGAGTTGTCAAAGTTGACTCATGCAAAGTCAAGTTGTCAAGTAGTCTGCATGTAAAGTTGAGTCGGTAAGTTGAGTTAACAAAGTCTGCATGTAAAGTTGAGATGGTAAGTTAAGTTACAAAAACGAGTTCTCAAGTCTGCATGTAAAAGTCGAGTTACGCTAAGACGAGTTATCTTAGTTAAGTCAAGTGATGAGGACGAGTTCCATAGCAAGTTATCAAGAAATAATTATTGAATACTCGTTGAAGACACAATGAAGAAGGAAGCTTTGTTGCTCATGGGATCTTTGCAGCAAGGATAGTTTGCTTTCAGGTTTTGGGCTGCTAATTCCTACCAGAATTTGAGCTAGCTTTAAAGCTAGATCTGGACAGCAAACTCTCATGGTTGTAAGCCTATATGGTTGTGGTAAATTTGTATTTGCTCCTAGCTCATTCATTTGCTAATAAGAAAGATCATGTGTTGGTTTTTTCCCTCAAGCTTGAGAGCGTTTTTCCAAGGTAAAATCCTTGTGTTATCGTGCATGCTTCTCTTATATTTATATTCTTGTATCTCTACATATCACTGTGAATAAATTATAACTCAGCAAGTTTTTTTAAGAAATATTACAGATCTGAACTATATTTAAATTTCAACAAAATGTAGTGAGTATTTTAATCCCTTAGAAACCCTAGCCATATGTTTTCCTCCCTTTTAGAACCTTTTCTTGATTCCCAAACACCCTCAAAAGGAAAAAAAATCGTCCAAGAAACCTCATGCATGCCGGAGTGACAGGGAGCATTCAAGCAACATTTTTTTAACTCCTCGAAGCACCCCACGAGCGTTTAGGGAGTGATCTAGGAGCACTCGTGGAGCAATGCTATAAACAAAAAGATATGTTTATATATTTCAAAAAACTAAATTATGAACTTCAAAAATATGAACTTTTTTAAAAAGCATGAATATTTTGTAAGAGAAAAACTGCTCAACATCAGGTAAAGTGAAAAATCGATGAGCGGCAAATTGGTGCAGTGCAAGGAAGACAAAATTAAAGTAATATGAAACTTGACACATGAAAAAGTAAAAAGATGGCAGTGACAGCATAGTTTTCACTGTCTTGGGTCTTGGTATCTAACATTACCAGCTAAACTTATTTGCAACACAAGCGTAAGTATTAGTGTATAATATTGACATAGGTTTGTATTATCACTAACATTTATTATTATTAATATAATAATAATTTATTATATTAATCAGAATAATAATGTTACCCCCTCTCACCTAAGGGTAACTAGAGGAGATCATGTCTCATGGCTTGCAATGAAGATAGTGATACTGATGATGATGATGATGATGATCAGTGTTCTCATAGGCAGCAGCCCACTAGCCCTTCAGACGCCTCCCTCCTCATCAACATAGCTCATCACACCTTATCAGCATGGTCATTGGAGGTACACTATTCCTTGTTTCATATAGTGACATATTTAATGCATTGGGCATGTGAGTTAGGATCATGGGTTGAAGTTGGATAATGGATCATAAGCTCAGAAGTTATGTTTTTTTCCTTGTTTCACCTTGGTAGCCATCATTAGTGTCCTAGTCCTGTGTTGTCACTCTTGGGGAATAGGAGTACTACTGGGAGCCTTTGATAAGGATAATGTTCTGTTCCCCCCATACTTAACACTTTCCATCCTGGGGCCTTCCGCAGTGTAATAAACTTCGGTGTGGTTGTTACATGTACACCAAAAAGGCTTGTGGTTCATCCTCCTATGAGAATAAGGTATAGAATGTTGAGGTTGATGCAACCGCTATAAAAAATGATAAAGAAAGAATGTTATAAAAGGAAGAAAGAGATGGGATAATGAATGGCCAACTTTAAAATCCAAAGGCCAGCTTGAGCTCTACTCCCTCGCTATGAGGTGATTGCCCTTAGTCCTAATGCATTAAATGCATATCAAATAAAAGGACTTAATCCCAACAAGAAAAAGAAAGAAGAAGATGCTAGAAACCTGAAAAGGGGACTTGCAATGCGTAAAAATGAATATCAAAAGGCCAAAAACAGGTTTGGAATACACACACTACCAAGGAAAGGGTATCTCAAGTAGCAAACGCTCCTTCTACAAAGGCACTCATGGAAATGGACCAAGCAAGGTGCCTCGCATGTTAATGACACCATCACCATGAAGTCAGCGCAGCATGTTTTCATTCACCATACTTACACTTAGATAGGTTTTCTTGGGAAATATCCCTCTGCCTAGGTACTAGACACCAAATAGGGTCTTTTGATGCTCCTCCCAACCTAAACTTGCCAAATTGCATAAAGTCTTGAGCGAATGTGAAGTTTGAAGGGGATATATAATGTGAATTGCTTATGTGGCTTTTTTATTAAGTGATGGTTTTACTTCACCGTGCTTTTACCCAGGACATGCACTATACTAGGGATGTTGCATGTGTGATGCAGAGCATTTGGTCACATGATGGCTTAACGTACTCAGATACAGGCTCTCACACCTTTTGGGCCATGGACGATGGAAAAATGAGATTTCACATTACAGATATGGTCATGTTAGTGGTCAAATGGGCAGGAAACCCACACTTTAGGACAGTGCATGCACGTCATTATAGCCTTAGCTTTGAGGACACTGCACATGGAGATGATTGGGAACAAGGTTGTTGGGAGCGCAGAGCAGGAGCGGGAAGTGCAGATTTTCAAAAATCTCTGGGAGTGGGAGCTTTTCAGGAGCGTTTTTTATATAATACATAAAAATATATATATATTGATGCATATATATAACATGCAGAATGTTGAATCAATTGCAAAAAACATGAAAACATAGATATAAGATCATTTAACTAATTGATTAGTGATGAATCGATGATCATTAAAGCATCAACCATTTAGTACATACTACATACTACACATATAACATCAATCATAAACATATGTGGGACTAAACATTAAAGCATCATAACATCAATCATAAAAGCATCATAACATCAATCATTAACTTCAAAGGTAAATTGTCATATGATGTTCTTAAGTTCATAAGTATATAACTTCATTGTTTACAGAATAAGCCATAATAAAGAGTCAAGCCTCAAGACTCAAGACAAAGTACTAAGTTTTAGAGACTACTTCTAAACATGAAACAAAAAAAGAGATCTAGCAAGTACTAAGTATTGTGCTCTAAGTTTTCCTCTTGCCACGAGAAACTTCTAGTTTCTTCTCCCGTGATCTTTCAATAAGAGGAGGAACAGGTGGAAGTGATCGTGGAACACGACCAGCAGCTGAATGGCCCCCACGTGACAATGGATGTTGTGCAGATAAAGGTAAAACTGATGAATCCG
>JASDQU010507291.1:71835-88707 GCA_032191745.1 Picea mariana
TATATATATATAAGAAAAAGGGAAACTTATGTTGAGAAAGGTGAAGAGGAGTGTTATATATATATACATATATATATATATATTAGAAGAATTTTTTTTTAAAAGGGTCAATTTTGAACAAAGGAGTTATACTGGGATCTAAAAAGAATGGACAATTCGAAAATGGAGGAAGAAAGATTTACTTATGAAGGTTGTTTAATCTCATGTTATGAGTGTTATGGGTCATTTACATTAAAGGGAATTGTTATCACGCAATTTGTACTTGTCCAAGAGGGAAAGGCAAATGGAGGGAAAATTGGCGTAACAGGAGGTTGTCCTATCACTGTCACCTTAATAAGACACCTCTTTCTATTTAGCGGTGAAAGCCCAGGGGAGACATTCCTGGTGACCTGGGGGTTTGAGAAGGCAAAGGTTGAGGTATCAAGAAAAGTTATCCCCTCTCACAAGTCACACTGATCAGAAAGTCCCAAAGTTTTACCAATATGAAGCAGTGATATGCTTAAGTGTACCTACCCAGAACAATACAACAGGAAAACACTATTTCTCAAGTACAATTGATGTTAGTGCTTCATAAAACCTTGGACTTGTCAATGAAAGCAATAAGTTGATATAAGATGAAGCAAACAGAAATCTATAACAGCAATGTATATATAATGATGGCTTTACAATTATTGCCTTAAACAAGCTTCAAAATGACCAAAAATGATGACCTAACAATAGCAATATGCTAGCACTTGTCAGAAGCTAAAGAGGCCATGTAAGAATCAACTTTAACAATTGCTTTTAGGAGCTTTTACTGCTGTAATATATGGTTGTAGCTTACTTTTGTAACAGCAGCAAGAATGTTAGTAGATTAGTCTAATCTAGTGTTAGCAAAGGTTGGAAAATAGCTTAAGCTATAAGATTTAAGGGTTGTTCTCATCAATAAGTCAAGTATAAGATCTAGATCAGTGTCTTTAGGGATAATGGAGTCATTTTTTGCAGCAGCAATCTTGAAGGAAACAAATGATAATGCGAGAGCTAAGGACAAGAGGGATGATGGTTGAGGTGTTGGTAACCCAAGGCCTCAATAAACAAACCCTAGAAGAAAAAATGGCTACTAGGAAGTAGGTAACCCTAGGCCCTAGCGGTTCTCCTTCTTCTTTAGCTCAAGCTTCAGGTAAATAAAGGCTTGATGAAGCAAATGATGTTAGAATGCTACAATGGTAGGGCTCTAGCATATGCTTCAAAGGATGGATTTTCTAGCAAAATCTAGTAGGTGAAAAGCTATTGAGACAATGACAATAACATGTGCTTAATTTCCTAGGGTTTTAGGATAGCAATTTCATAATCTTAGTAAAATGCAAAGTAAAGATACTATAACCATTCAAAGGAAAGAAGAATTGCAGAAATCCACTTACATTCACCAAGAATAATCTAGCAAATACCCTAGTTGAAGACTTTCCACCAAGAAAACGCCAAAAAACACCAAGATAAACCTCCTCCAAGAGTTGCGCACCACTTAATTTCAGCCAATGAGCCTTAAAGAGGTTGAATTTCAAACCTTACAAGTGTGAGTGAAAAAATGATTAAAAAATACAAGAGATTTATCTCTTATTTATACAATCAAAATGACCTTTAATTACAAATTAGGTCAAAAAGGCCAACATGGCCAGTTTACATCAAATTTCTAATTTTTACATAAAATTGACAAATTAAACCTTGATTTTGTCTTTTTAGGGTGACATCATGCCCCTCCTAGGGTGACGTTAGCCTCCTTGATGGAACGTTAGCCCTCCAAGTGAAATGTTGGGGCTCAAAACCCCTCTGGAATGGCCACACGTGCCAACCAAAGTCGTCCTCAAGTTGAACACCTCAACTGGGTGACGTCAACGCTCTGAATGATGACATCAATGGCCTTCAAGGGCCAACATCATGGTGGGAGGGAAAGACCCCCCTGGGTCCACGCCTTCCAAGTTGTCTCTGGTGGAACGTCCTCTCTCTTCGATGCAAGCCTCTGGTATATAATTGCCCCTGGCTGGGGCCTCAGCATCCCTGGTGAGCTTTTAGCCCTATGGAGGTCCGAGCTAATCATCTCCCCATGTGTACTTGTCCGTCGGGTGTGGCCCTGCAGCAACAAGTACGGCCCTCCATGGGCTCGTAAGTCATAGGGATCATAGCAATGTCAATCACATCCAATAATCAAGCTACCCAAACATGTGCATAAAACCCCCTTTCCCAGAAGCATCTGAAGGTTTAATCTTTTGGCTTTTATCTTTTGCTAGCTACTTTTACCCTCTGGGCCTTTAGCCCCTTCTTCCCAAAAGGCAAGGTACAACCCTTTACTAGCTTGGAAAACCCAATGCCCGAACCAATGCAGGGGATAGATGAGAGGGAAGATGATGAAAACTGATAAGTATGGCGGGAATGGACGATCCAACAAAGCAACCTAGTAGTTAGATTCCTAACTACCTTCCAACCCTCAAACTAACTAAATGCTTGGCAAACTAAGTAAACTTCTTGCTGTTGTTATAAATGTTTGTTGATAATTCAATTAATATCATGGTTAAAGAAGGCTGAAATCATTGTTTGTCATTCGGGTATCCTTCTACTCATTAAGAGCTATATTTTGAGAATTTATTTGATAATTTTAAGAGCTGATTTCTTGCAGCTGTTGGAGAATACACTTTGCTGATATAAGATTGTTTATTGCTACAATTTCATTACAGCAGCTCTATTTACTTGATAGCTAGTGTTATTGAGGTGATTATTCATTTGTTTAGACTTCGTAATTATCATTATATGCATTGGAATACCTCTCTCACACATGTACAACCAATTACCTTGTCCAAACTCTTCTTAACCTTTCTCATTTCTCTAGACCTAGTCTATCTTGCCAAGTGACCAAGATAGGGAGCCATAGACTTCCCTCTAGCTTGCTATAGGATCCCTTGAGGTCACAACAGAAGCCTCCCTTGTGTTGGATCTCATCCATCACTAAAACGAGAGAAGTACATTGCCTAGGTGACAGTGGCAATTACTTCCAATTGTTATGGAAGTTTAGTATCTTGCGAAGGCTTTGCACAAGTACCAAATCCTGTGATAACAAATATTATGGACTAAGTCAAATGACACAACGTCACAACACACGAAGGACACATGGATACAAGTATTCCATATCTGACATAGAACGCGTTGACCCTAGAAACAGGCCACAGGGAACAAGTTTTATACATTTAAATATATATATATACACACACACACACATAAAAATTACAAATTATAAATTCAAAAATGAAATATAGACATTAAGATCAAAATTTTTAGAAACTAGAACATTTACAAAATATTGATACAACTAGTTACTACATCAATTCTAATCAAATGCACAAGAAGTTAGAATATTCAATACCCATATGTCTTAAAATAGAAGTTTAGAAGTTAGAACCATAAATTGCAGTTTTCTTATTAAGTCATTTGATGTTATCAAAATCATAATGTATTACATAGATATTGAGTCATTGATACGATAGGTGGGAATGCTAATGGAAAATACAAAGTAGAGTAGATACTAGAATCGTAGATGGAAGAATCTCATAATTCATCACTATTAGTAGTCCTCCTCCATGTCAAAAACATCAAAATCACAGCCAATGCCACTACTGTCCCCTTCGTCCTCCTTCATGCCAAAATCATCAAAATCACCACCAATGCCACTGCTCCCTTCTTCGTCCTCCTCCTTGTCCTCCTCTATATCCAATCCAAGATATGCATGTGCTATTGTCAAGGATGAACCCTCAAGAGGATCATCATCATCAAAAGTGGTCGGCTCTAACATCAGTTTATTAAGATCCAAGTTGGCTAATGCCAACTCAACATTATCATCCAAACCCATATCATCAGAAAACACATCCCACCTTTTTGTCTTCATCACAAAAACTCGTTTTTTAAGAGTCCCCATGGATCTTCTTCATGCCTTGGTGTTAGGAGACGTCTAGGACACGTGTCAGACACATGTTTGGCAGTGTCATGTTTCAGGACACATGCCAAACATGTGTCCTAGCATGTCATGTCTCTGACATGCGAGATACAAACACAAGCCCCCAAAGGGACATGTTCTATTATTTAGACTATGGGGTGTGACCTTTATGTTCGTATGTATGTTGCATGCAATGTCTAGTATAGGGTCGTAGCAAGCTCGCTTCTATATGGAAACAAAGAAACACGTGTGGATTTGAGTCTAGGGCCATACGTACCCATGGAGTAGTTGAAAATGTTGAAGTACACCTTGCCAAGTATCCTGAGAGAGTTATTCAAATTGATATCATGGGGGTAGATGTCCCTGCTGTATGGGGCATGCTTTTGTCTATAAAGTTTGTTGCAATGTCGGGTGGCATGCTAGAAATGGACTTGACTTATATCAATTTACCTATGAAGGATGGAAATATTGCACGCCTACCCAATATGCCCATGGCCAAGGCTCATGTACAAGAAATTGATAATGAACCTAAAACTAATGAAGTACATGAACCAACAAAAGAAGCTCTTCCTACCTTTTCCCCTAATGATTTGTCTTTCGCCACAGACGAGGACTTTGATGAAATACAATGGCCAAAGAAAGAGGAATATCAACAACTACTTAACAAGTAGGACAAAGAAGTTGGCTTTGTCAAACTACTAAAGAAAGAAGACAAGGATATATTGATTAAACCAAGCCAACAAGAAGTCCTTACAACTGAGTCCCACCCTCATCCATCGAGATAATATACCAGAGTGATACAAGAACCAGTGAAGCTTGAAGTGAAGGAATATCAAGAGGGAGACATAGTATTGATGTGGGACACAAAAATGGGCGAGCCTAATAATGTTAACGGGTGCGCAAAGTTTTGGCTTGGACCCTTAAAGATCAAAATGAAGTCAGTCAATGATTCCTACTACTTGTCCACGACCGAAGGGAGGAAATGCCCATTGTCAGTTAGTGGGTGTCTCCTCAAGCGCCATCATGGGGAAGAGGCTTGACTTCACAAATAGGTACAGGTAAGTGTAGGTAGGCATTTGCATCCATTGTACATACCATTGCATATCATCCTAGTTATAACTGCATTTACATATTTGCTTTACTTCATTTGTATATATCTATGATCATGATCATATGTTAGATTACAGTTTTAACTTTTATTTTGGTTTTATATCATATACGAACAAAGGGTGATATCACCACCCTAGATATTACTGATACCTTTTGTTGAGATTGAGCAGGCACAAATCATACTAGGGATGTTGAGGTTCTCATGCGCTCTATGATGAGCACATGTCCCTGAGTAGGAGCCAGATGTTACCCCCAACCAAGGGGTAACTAAGGAAATCATGTCTCAAGGCCCATAGGTTGTAGACATGGAGTGCCATGAGCCAGATGGATAGAACATAGCCCTATAAACATGAATGCCAAACCCTAGAAGATGAAGCGCCAAAAGTCATGTGGGCCCCGTTGGGGTAAGTTAGTACATCAACTTACCAAGGTCATAACTTTTGCATACAATCTCTGTTTTAGGAGCATGATAGCCCGTAAGAAAGGTCTATCCAAGGACTGCACATGTTGCCGCTAGACTCTAACTTTGTCTATAGTTTGACTATGGCGAGCCCTAAAAACGTTGTTTAGGGCCTCAAAACGGCCCCAGAAGTCAAGGACCAGAAAACTAGGAAAAATACTGCCAAACTAGAAAACTAGCAAAATAAACCAGTTGGATTAGGTGGGATGCCACAGACATCCATCTGGATCAATCCTCCTCCCTTAGGAAGCAATGGTCTCCATTGCGCTGAGTTCCCCCATCAGATGAGGAAATTTATGTTGAATTTGGTCTCGGTTGAGCCACTTGCCTTGGTGTCGGAGTTGCCCTGCTTTGACAACTCAATAAAGCTAGATCCTTTGCTAGCGAGTGCCCTTGACTTGTGTGTCCACAATCTGATCACTGGATTCCTGTTGCATCCAGTCAAGGTTGAGCTCTGTTGGTGTCAATTGTTCTGCTATCTCTGAGGTGTCCAATAATGGTGGGAAATATGGTCAAAGGAGAGCCACGTTGAACACTGGGTGCAGGCCAAGGAAAGGGGGAATGTTGAGCTCAAAAGCATTGCCACCCACAGCCTTGGTGATGGTGTAAGGTCCATAACGGAGTGAGCGAAATTTCCAATGGGACCCTGTAAGGCATTCTTTCTGCAAGTGCAACCAAACTTTGTCTCCCACCTGAAACTTATGTGGCACCCGGTGTTGATCATGGCATTGCTTGTACTTGGCATTGGACTTCTATAAAGTATCCTAAACCTGTTGGCAGATGTGTTGGATCCACTAATGAACCAGGTGGCTTTGTCAGCTTCAGTTGGAGTAGGGCATGAGTCAATCGAGGTGGCCGCAAGGTGTAGTGCAACATCCATGGGACCCAATGGTTGGAATCCCAACCCCACCTGAAAGGGTTTGTGGTCGGTTGAGCTATGTAGGGCTCAGTTTTAGCTATGTTGAACATAGGGGAGACTCCCATCCCATGTGCAGGGGTGCTTGGAATTGTACATGCACAGGATATGAAAGTACTGGGGTTGAGCACAAGCGTTGTTTCAAATCATCAAACGCTTGTTGTTGGGACAGGCCCCACACAATTTTTTCCTTACCACCACCCCCGGTTACTTGGATGAGGGCCCATGCAATATGAGAGAATCCCAACACAAACCTACGGTAGAAATTGGCAAGGCCCAAGAAGCTCTGAAGCTCAGTGAGTGTGGTTGGGGCTGGCCAGTCACAGATGACCTGGATCTTGGTTGGATCCACATGTACACCATGTTGATCAACAATGTAGCCCAAGTAATGGACCATGTCCGTGCCGAAGGAGCATTTTTCCAAGTAGGCATATAGTTTGTGCTGCTGCAAGGTGTGCAGAACCTGCTGAATATGCTACAAGTATTCCGCCCAAGTCTTGTTTTAGATGAGGATGTCATCCAGATACACCACTACAAAAGTATTGGTGAATGGTCGTAGTTTATCATCCATCATCCTCATGAAAGTTGTTGGAGCATTTGTCAAACCAAATGGCATGACCAACCATTCAAAAAGACCTTCCTTTGACTTGAAGGCGGTCTTCCATACATATGTCTATTTTATTGGGACCTAGTGATACCCAGACTAATCAAGGAGGTCGTCGATTCAAGAAATCGCGTATCGGTTCCTGACTGTGATTTTATTCACGGCCCGATAATCAATACAGAGTCGCTAGGTCTCGTCTTTCTTTTGTACCAGCACGATTGGGCTCCCACAAGATGATGAGCTCGGACAGAAGTGCCCCTTGTGGAGCAGTTCTTAGATCTGTTGCTTGATCTCCTCATTCTATAACAGAGAGCGACGGTAGACTGGCCCATTGGGCAGCAGTGCGTCGGGGGCCAGATCGATGGTATGCTTGACCTAACAGTGCAGAGGTACCCGTAGGTGAGGAGAAGATATCTGAGTATTCTTCCACAACCTTATCCACTTGCTTATGTTGTGTAGAGAGGTCGACGGCGGAGGCCCTAGATGTGGCTACAATCTTTCGCTCACTCTAAGAGCGAATCATGAAGAAAACAAACTTCTCGGTCTGAGAAATGACCTTCCCGCATTGCTTGGCAGAGATCAAGGAAATAGCACTAGGTGGGACTGCCTCAGGTATCCTGTACAATTTCTTGTTCAAAGTAATAATAACATTGTGAGGCCTAGACTCATAAAACATGACGTTTCCATAAATACGGTTGGCCCAAAAGAACATTACAAACTTCGAGAGGAGCAATATCACACAATACCTCGTCTTTGAAGGATTTGATGTCGTACGACAAGCGACACTATTGGCCGACGCAGAGATCGCTTCCTTGGCGGAGCCATCCTATGGTGTAGAGCTACGAGTGAAGCGTTGTCCACAAGGCTAGCCGCTTGACGACCTCTGATCAGATGAGGTTCTTCTGGCTACCGCTATCAACGATGAAGTGCAACGGGGTACCCTTCACCCACATGTGTGAATGAAAAAGGCGTTCGCCTTCCTCTGGCTCGTCTAGTTCATCAGGCTAGAGCTTGGTGGTAGCATTGGTAGCACTGGGTACTGTGTCAATGATCCGTCTCCCCCTTTCTGGTTCTAACTCAGAATCGAAACCTGCATCAAATTCAAAGGCCTTCACCTCAACCATCAGTGACTGCTTTAGGCAGCAATCAGCAGTTGCCAGGGGCTCTTATGGCAGTCGCACCATTTCCTAGTATTTTTCTTTGTCTTTCTGGTGTCATTCATTACTTGCGGCTTGGACTGGTTATCCTGCGGCGGTCCATCTTTGCTTTGTCCTTTCTTCTGCGAGTTAGGGCTGCCCTTTCCTTGCTTTTGTTGTGAGGGGTTCCCAAGCCCAAATTGTCGCATCTTTTGTTTAAGCTTCTGGTCGATTTTGACGCCACACCCAAGAACGAGATGTCCACAAACTCCATTTCGGCCTGGACGTATCTGTGCAGACCGCCACGATACTTGAGCACCAAATGTCATTTAGAATCTTTGATACCCAGCTTGGTGCGCAAGGTATGGAAGATATTTGTGAACTCGGGCACTACTTGGTCTCTTTCATGCCGCAGTGTGTCCATTTTGTATACAGGTCGTCATAACTTCCGACATGGTAGTATTGTTCCTTAAAAGCATCCCTGAAGGACTCCCAGGTGACCGTGACTGTAAATAATGAGGGTTCCTCTGTTTCCTTTTGCTCGAGACATGGGGAATGGCTTTGAGGAGCGCAAAAGTAATATTTTCTCTATTCGAAAAGTTAAGGACAAAGAAATACCCTTCTAGTAGATTCAACCATTTGTCTACAGCATCTATGTCTATCTGACCTTCAAATACAGGAATATCAAAGTTGATTTCTACCTTGAAGGGGGTGGCGCCTCCGTTTGAGAAAGATGTGTCGCCTATCGGTAGCCGCCGAAGGATTTGCGCAAAACTATTCATCATCTCGTTCCCCTGTTGTGTGAGGGCTTCCTCGAGCAACATTTTGGAAGGATCTCATGTCCCGTCGTCTTTCTTTTCTCCCGCCATGAGAGGTCACTTGGACGTGCGAGAGCTTTTGTCCTCAAGAGAAATAAGCTCGAGACCCAATTCTTGGTGCTCGAGACCCAATTCTTGGTACCCTGACCTCGTTAGGGACATGCATTAAGAACGACAAGGAGAAGACTGCTCTAATACCACTGATCCGGATTTTATGAGCAGAACAAAATGAATACAGATTATTATTAAAAGATGCTTAACACAGAATAATAGAGATACAGTAAAACCGGTTTCTATTCAATAAAGAAATAAATTGAAACTGTAAAATGCAGCGGAAAACAAGCTTGTTGGAATGGTGGCGGATTATCTCTGAGAAGAGATGTGACGGTTGTGCTCATTCGCAAGATGAGTACAATGAGGCTTTGAAGGCCTTTTTACAATAAACATGAATGCCAAAACCCTAGACATCCAAAAACCTAAACCTGGGAGATGAAGCGCCAAAAGTCATGTGGGCCCCGTTGGGGTTAAGTTAGTACATCAACTTCCTAAGGTCGTAACTTTTGCATACAATCTTCGTTTTAGGCGCACGATAGCTCGTTGGAAAGGTCTATGTGAGGACTGCACATGTTGTCACCAGACTCTAACTCTGCCTCCAGTTTGACTGTGGCGAGCCCTAAAAATGTTGTTTAGGGCCTCAAACCGACCCCTGAAGTCTGGGACCCGATAACTAGGAAAAAAAACTGGAAAACTGGAAAACTACCAAAATGAACAAGTTGGAACACGTGGGAGGCCACCGACATCCACCTGGATCACTCAGTGATGAGCTTCTCGTCTATTGTTAGGAACATGTCATCCACATACAATAATAATATCACTGGTCCACCATCCACAATCTTGAAGTACAAGTTGGAATGTGCTTTACTCTTGCTAAAGCCCAAGCTCGTCAAGAAGCTGTCAATTCTAGCATACCATGCTTTGGGTGCTTGTTTTAACCCATAAAAGGCTTTCTTCAATCTGCACATGTGTCTGACTGTCATGTGTCTCGAAACCTTATGGCTGCTCCACATACACTTCCTCTTCTATTACACCATTTAGAAAAGTTGTCTTCACGTTCATCTAGTGTACCTTCCATTTCATCACTGCAGCTATCACAAGTATAGCTCTAATCGAAGTGTATCTTGCCACGGGAGAAAATGTCTCGTAATCTATTCCTTCTTTCTGGGAGAAACCACGTGCCACGAACCTTGCCTTGTACTTCTCAATACTTCCATCTGTTGAATGTTTTGACTTGTAAATCCACTTGGAACTTACCACTATCTTCTCTTTCGGTCTTGGAACCACATCCCCAACATCATTCTTAACAATCGACCGGTATTCTTCAACCATGGCATCCATCCATTCTTTCTTCTTTTCTCATAACTGGTAGGCTCAACATCAATAATGTCACTTAACAATGCCACATAACTAGAGTATGGTCGTGTCCTTTTGCTTTCTCTAAAGGATCCATCTAGAGCACCATACTTCTCTACATCCTGAATAATTTCTCAAGCCCGAGTTGATCTTCTCTTCTTGGTATTCGTCTCTCAGGATGAATCTGCAAGTATTTGTGGTTCTTCCATGTCATGATCTTCTAGTACAACATCATCACTTGCATCTATATATGTAACTCTGGGAACTTCAAGCTCCTCATCATGAATCTCATCTAAATGATTCTATCTCGATCTACTGAAAGTTGTATCCTCATCGAAGGTGACATATCTGCTAGTCTCAATCTGACGATGCCCAGGGATGTAAACTCGGTATGCCTTCAATGCCTCATCGTATCCCACAAATATTCCCTTCTTTCCTGAAGGGCCCAACTTCGATCTCGTGTCCTTGGGGACATGCACATATACTGGACAGCCAAATATCCTCAAGTGGTTGACCTATGGCTTTTCACCTATAAACATCTCTTTTGGTGTCTTGTTCCCAAGTACACGGTGGGAACTTTTGTTCTGTACATATACAGCAATTCTGGTTGCTTCTGCCCACAGATCCATCGGTAAATCTTGATCATGAATCGTGGCCTTCACTACTTCCATGATTGTACGGTTCTTTTTTTCTTCCACACCATTCTGCTGAGGATTGTAGGGAGTAAAGAGCTCCCTCTTAATCCCAACTTCCTTGCAGAATGTCTTGAATTCATCTAATGTGAATTCTTTAAACAAATGCGTTGAATTCTTTAAACTTGTTGAATACTTCACTTTTAGCTTTCAAAAAATAAATCCAAGTTTTACGTGAGAAATAATCAATGAATGAAACATAGTATACATACCTGCTAAGTGAAGCGGCTGACATCAATCCACACACATCTGAATGTATAATGTCCAAGACTCCTTTGGCTTTGCTATCACCGCATGGATATGGTTTCTTCACGTGCTTTCCTTGTGCGCATCCCTTGCATATGCCTTCATGTTCCACTTGGATTTCTAGCAAACATGTCACCATCTTGCTCATGATCGATAGTGCTTTGTAATGTATGTGAGCAAATCTTCTATGCCATAGCTCACTTGGAGTAACTATACTCTGTACCAATGCAGAAACTGAATGTCCCTTTAACTTGTATAAACCCCCTTCTTGGACACCAATCACTACAACATCATCAATAGATTTTCCTCTTGGCCACATGAGGACTTCACCATCAATGAAACCAATTCTTAATCCTTTCTCATCCAAAGTTGAGATGGAAAGGAGATTCTTCTTCCAACCAGGTACATACAAAACAACCTTCATCTTCATAGCTTTTCCGAAATCTAACTTGTAGGATGCTTCTCCTACTCCTGTAATGGGATATTGATAGTCATCACCTAGCTTCACCTTGAGAGGTGTGAATCTTTCTGAACTAAATCTGAGAGAGACTCCTTGTAACTGGTCATGTGCTTAGAAGCACCACTATCAATAAGCCATGTATCACTTCCATGAGTGATTGTACTCGTAAGAGTTGAGATCAATACATATTCTTCACTTGAGTCTTCTTCTTTGGTTTTCTCATGATCAAGTTCATCATCTTCTGCATCATCATGAGCATGATGTCTTTTATACTTTCCTTTTCTAACCTAACTGTTAGAGTTGGGACAATTTATGGCAATGTGTCCCATCTTCTAACAGATGAAGCATCTGTAATTTGAGAAATCCTTCTTGAACTTATGTGTCTTTTGTAATCCATGAAGTTTCTTGTGTGAATGAACTTCATTCTTGCTCTTTCCTTTTCTGGTACGTGCTACTAGGGCTTGATTTTCTTCATCGCCTAGTTTCTCTTCTCTTGCTACCAGTCTAGATTCTTCTTGAGTATAATCCTCCCATAGTCTACTAAACCTTGTTAGCCTTCTTCTTGAACATATACCATGAATGAATGATTCCCAAGATTTGGGGAGACCATTCAATGTAGTTATCACCAACTCGGCTTCTTCGAGTGTGTCTCCAATGGATTCAAGTTGTTCTTTGATTTGAGACACCCTTGTGAAGTATGATTGGATAGTTTCTGAATTCAGCATCTTCACATTCTTGAGTTGTGTCCTAAAGGTCATCTTCTGGTTAATATTCTTGCCTTCATACAATCAAGATAAGGCATCAAACATTTGCTTGGGGGTTGTCAATCATGAGACATGAGGGATCAAATGATCCTTGATGGTATCGGGCTATTAGCAATGATTCTCTTTGCCTTAACTAGGTTCTTCTTGTACTTTGCTTTGGCCTCATCTTCGTCTGGTTCTGGAACTTCTTCTTTTACGAAATCTTCTAGATCATTCTCTTCTAGAATGAGCATCACCCTATACTTCCATGCTCAGAACTTATCGGCACCTTCAAGCTTCTCATCAAGCTTGGTACTAGGAGCCATCCTGTCCTTGAACAAAAATATAATAAGAGAAATAAAAACTTCTTAAAGAAAGGTTTTGTACTTACCAGAGAGTGTTATGCCAAGGTGATCAGTTCCAGCTTCAATTCTGTAGCTACCAAGACGTCTTGAGCTAGGGTTTATGAGGAAACAATAATTTTTCAAAATGTGAATTTAGGAATTCTGCTCCGAGGGAAACGTGTTCCCTCCAAAGGCGACTTCCTTGGTGGTTTTACATTGACCAGCGCCCTTCAAGAAGTGGGAGAAATCACCTTCTAGGGTTTGTGCAGTTACCGACAGTTGCAGCACCAGTTGCAACACCAATTGCAAGTTTCAATACTTCGTCAAACTGAGAATCTAAACCCAAGGAAAGATGCGTTGGGGTTAGGATATTTTTCCTACGGTCTCAACTTCCCCAGCAAGGTCTTCAAGACTGTGCAAATGGATTCTCTCAAGCCAACTCTGAAACCATGTTAAATTTTCTCTTAAGCAGTTAACTGTGTTCAGTATTCTTTAACTTTAGACTATTAAAACAATAACTGCATGCATAAGGATCACTGAAATAAAGACGTCCACAGTATACACAAGATTTATCCTAGGAAACCCTCATGGGGGAGAAAACCCAGCAAAGCTTCTTCAATATAGATTCTTCAACAGGTACAATGTCTCTTGCAAGAGAGGTCTCACCAAACAAAAGATAAACCAGAAACCCTAACCAGAATAGGGTAGCCCACCACTAGACCGAGATAATCCTCCAAGAGATAACCAAAACCCTTAACCAGAACACCTTCCTCTATAGTTGATTCTCTTCCTCAGACTTGCGCACTTCTTACTTGTGTGAGAGAGCTTGTTGTGTGTGTTCTCCAAGTGAGGCGCCTAGCCTCTTATAAATACAAGTGAGCTGCCCAGAATTAGGTCAGGGCCGACGTGTCCACTTTACCCTTTCTATTTTACAATTGACTTTTGTTAAGGCACAAATAGGGCCGACTTTTACAAAGGCACAATAGGGCCAACTTAACAAATATAATATAATATTATCTGTTAGGGTTCTGTCTTGGTCCAATATAATATGAATATAATAAGAATATCTTCCAAAGCTACTCAAACTTCAACAAAAGTTAGTATACTTAAAACCCAAAGGCTAATAATTATAAACTGAAAGTATACCTCCATTAAAATATTTGAAGCCATTGGCAAGAGCTCTTCTCCATGCATAATCTCTTGAGAATCAAGGTCTTTTGAAAGGTTTAGGTTCTCCAGGTATAATTTTGCCAGAAAAACAGCATGACTTACACGGTCTGCAAAGAAAAACCAACAACATGTGAAAATGTTTAAAGAAAAAAATCAATAAGTAAACTTATGTGGTAAAAAAATAGAGAGCTGTAAGGCATACTAAAGCAGGGAATATGTTCTCAAATATTCTGGATATGATTGAAGCATGCTAAAAGTAGTTATAAAGGGAAACAATCAACAAACCGTAGAAGAAATAGAAATGCAATGATTATCCAAAAATCAGCACCCGTACTCTGCAGACATCTTCCACCCTCTGATTTATAGGACTTTGTAAGTTGATTAAAATGTAATCTTGCATTTTCTTAAGAAAAAGTTGGTATCAAACAAAATTTATGGATGCAAGCAAATATTTAGATAGGAAATCCCTTACAACATGTGCCTTGGATGTGCTCTGGAGGTAAGGTCAGAAGTAGATTCAACAGACCAATCTAATTTCTATTATTTATGTTAGCTTATGAGAGAAATTAATCTAGCTACGCATATGCAATATCCTAAAATATGAATCCTAATATGTAGATGCAACACAATGTTATTTGAAAATTATAATAGACATGATATGATACAATCAATATGGACCAACATCAGCAGAATAGCCACTGTAGAAATTAAATGAAAGCATATCTGTAAATTTAGCATAAAATAATCACAACAAATAATGCCACAATATGTATCACCCATGAACAAAAAAATAAAATGAAAGCAGTAAGCTAGAATATCACAACATGTGTTCAAACTTCAATGTCAATAATTAAAGTCATTTCTGAAATATCTGTGTCAAGTTTCAACTAATTTTGGCTGCTAAAACATCAACTCAAGTTGGCAAGTGGAATAGACATGCCAAGACATGTTGAAATATCGAACAACATTAAATCATTGTCAAATATTTAACAGATACTGAATATAGTACTATACAGTGGCTACCATAACTAGAAATAGAAGTACACAGAAACACAAAAATGAAGGTGCTAGGACACCATAAAATGCACAAAATATAGCATATTATATAATAATCAATGTTCCACCTAGTATATAAAGAAAAAATTAATAAATTAATAAACAAATATATATATATATATATATATATATATATATATATATATTAATTTTGTTTTTTAAATTTAAATTTTTGGTTTTTAAGCCTTATTAAGCAAAAACAATTCGGGGGGACGCCCAGAAGTCCCCCCTTCGGGGAAGACATCCAGAAGTCCCCCTTTTCAAGGGGTGGCACCGGGGAGTTCCCCTTTCGGGGGGATATCCAGAAGTCCCCCTTTTCAAGGGGGGAAATCCAGAAGTCCCTCTTTTCAAGAGGGAACACCCAGGAGTCCCCCTTTCGGGGAGACTCATCCCCCACCTTGGGGAGTTGCGTCTCCCCACGTCCCCCTGTCCCAAAGACGTGTGAAACGTGGGGGAAGCAACCCCCACCCTGGAGGACGCATCCCCGTGGAACACTGATAATTATACCATACCCTGATATGAGCTCTAAATATAGGCCACCAAGTATGGGACAATGCCTAGATGAATAATAGGCCAAGAATTCCTTCAAGAAAGCAAGCTACATGATAGAACTTAGAAAATACAACCTTGAAAAGCAATTAAAGTTGATTAAAATCCAAACCTCTTGGCAAAAAACACCCTCTCTATAAAACTCATTAGCTGAAACAATATGATGTCCAAACAATAATATGTAACATATCAAAGCTCAAAAATGGAAGTTTCCCGGCCACCCAAGTAAAAGGATACACATGCAACTTAATTACAAAGAAATTTCAATTATGTTCTGGAATACAAGAAATCATTATCTATAGTTTGACCAAGACACTAGTTCAATCAGCACAGAGTAATGCATTACAGAATGTGCATCAATAAGCTAAAGTAGGCCCAAAATAAGACAACTGTTTCTCCTAATATTTAAATCAAACAGGAGATGAACCCTGACCGATACAAAGTGGAAGAACAGAAAATTCATAGCCAACAATCAGAAACACCTTACCATCATTAGATGCAGAATGCATCATATCAAAGTGCTCTTCGACTTGTAAAACTGCAATTGTTCTCCCCAGTCCCTTGACTGCATCTCCTGGTGATATTTGAAAACAAATATCGCGGAGTTCTTGAAGAAGTTTTGACCTTTGGTGTGGCTCAATATACTGTAAATACTCTTCTACATCAGACACAAAGCTAGCCAAATGTCCAAATCTGTAATTGACCAAAGATAAATATTTTAGAATGCAAAACACAACTCACATTTCAACAATCGATTTCAGATCTCTTTAAAAAATGAAAATTACTTCATCTCTAAGTCAGATGGAGTGTTCCAAAAGTGGAACAATTTGTTAAAGAAATAGGAATATGATATGCATTTGAGAAATGAACAAAACAAAGTTCATTTACTGTAGAAAAATCAAACATAAAGACAGTAAACAGAAATCCATAAAGGACAAATATATATAAAATAGTGAATAAGATATATGATGAATGATATAATTACAATGATAAACACACAGTCCCACAGAAGATAAAATTATGGTGGTTAGATCATTTCATAATTCATCAATTCTGCTCAATACATAGAAGATCGTATCGTCCTGTATCGTCAACCATCACAGCTTCGAAGAACAAAAAATCATGATAAGGTGTTACATGCTAGAACAAGAGATAAAGTTTTTCCATTAATATGCTTCAAGGACAAAGCATTTCTAAAGC
>JASDQU010507292.1:0-33780 GCA_032191745.1 Picea mariana
TTAACTATGGACTCCATCAGGAATGTTCTTCTGGACCATTTTAACGAGTGTGAAAGAATAAGGTCACTCGACAATCTTTTCAATTTTAGGGAGTCTGAAAAGAGCTTAACTATGGACTCCGTGGGGGTTTCTTTTTCGTAAATTTAGTCCCTTGGGCCCGAAAAAGGTTTAAAATGATACCTAAGAGTACTCTTCTAGAGAACTGAAGTTCCATAGAGTATAACTTTGTTTGTACAGTTGACCGTCCAGACCAAAAAAGGGGTAAACTACTGCTGGACAAATGTGACTTCAAATTTCAATTTAATGAGTGTGAAAGGCCACAAGATCGCTCAACAATATTTTCATGTTTAGAGGGTCTGAAAAGGGCTTAAAAGAAGACCCGTTATGTCTTTTAGGAGTCCTGAGGGTGAGGTCAAGAGTGAAAAAGAATCATGCAAATGAGGCTCGGACTCGTAATCAGGAAAAATAACAAGGACTCCCGAGCCTACAGTGATTAGAGACAGCATGGACAATGCAACTAGGATCTACCTAGGGAATCCATGTTCCGGTAAGCTCTACCACCAACTTGCGACACTTCTAAAGCAGCAAAGATGGTTCTTTGTCGCAACCTGATGGGATCGATCCTATGGAAAATGAAAAAAGACAACGAGATACAAAATTCAGGGTAGAAACCTAACCTACATGCTCAAGTTGATCCTCGGAAATTTTTTCCACGGACCGTTGAAAATTACCCAAAACTCCAAAAAACATGTCTCGATACCCGATCATACTCCCCAATGCAACTCCTGAATCACTCTAAATGGTTTTTGGTTTGAAAAACACGATAAGGGGGGCCAAAAAAGTGACAAAAAGAGACCAAAAAGTTTATAAATAGAAGCTGACAGCTCATTATCACCATTGTTGATTTGGAAATTGACTCTGGAGCAAAAAAACCCCCTTTGATAAAAGCGTTGATTCCGGGAGCTACAGTGGACGAAACGACCATCTGTCTGGACCAAGTAAGTACAAACTCTCTTATCTTGCATTTTAAGTCTTTATTTTTTCTTTAGGTTTCATTTTTTGGGGTGGCGTCGACCTTCAAAAGGTCGGCCCTAGATCCACACAGGTTGTCTTAGGATAGGCCACGTGTACATTTGGGCAGAGTAAACTCTACACACGTGTACACGTGACTGTCACTATTACAACCCGCGTGGACCCCCTTATTGAATGAAAAAGTCTTAAAAAACAAGGTTTAACCCTCCTGAACCTTGGTGTTTTGTAGGATGTATGTTCACTGGAGAGAAAGAGAGCACGAGGAGGTCAGTGAATTGGTCGAGGAAGACCCCAATGCTATGGCTGCCTTGATGCAATGTGGGTTGCTCAAGTTTTTCTTATGTCCTTTTATGCGGTCACAACCTAAGTTGTTGAATTCCTTGGTTAACTACTTGCATCCAGATGCAAAGGAATTTATGTTAGAGGGGAAGTCACTGGTGCCCACGACCGAGGACATCTATTTTTTGACTAGCCTCTCTAGGAGAGGGGAACCAGTCAACTTCTGGACTTTTCTTGCGGGTCCGCATAACATAGTGGAATTGATAGGTCTTTACTGTGTGGATGATATAGACCGCTCGAGCTCACAGGTGCCTATAAGCAATATTACTGACTTATCACTACAGGCGATAGTGTTGCTTATTGGGCGAATTACTGGTTCTGTGGCTCTACATCAGGTGTCCTGGGCACAGATGAACTGTGCAGTCCAGTTCTTGAATGCACAAATATTTGATTGGAGCACCACATTGTTAGAGTGTATGAAGAGGTAGTTGACAGATTCTCGATTGCGGATGTAGAGGAATTTCGGGTTTGGGACCATTCTATGCTTTTTCTTCTTTGAGAGAATTTTGAGCTTTAGTCCTCGAGTAGTGGTACGAGGAGATCATGCCTCTCTTCCTGTTGTGTGTAGATGGGCAATGTTACTGTTGTGACAGGGTGGCAGAAGGACAAATGAGTCCTTCGACGATGACTTATTCGCGTGGTTGTCGCAACAGATCCCAGTTATAGAGGATTACCCCTATGCTAGGATTGATTTCTTGAGAGACCCTTAGATACTAGTACCTCCTGGTGAGGAGCAAGGAGAGATGGGTAAGTTTACTTCATTGTTTTTTGTTTTTGTGAAACATATGTAATTTTTACGTTGTTTTGTTATATATTTATTTTTTTATGCCAGAGTATTTGACAGATATGTGTTTGTTGCATGCAGATGTGGGACCAGTGTGACCTGCGGACTATGCTAGGAACAAGCATCATCCTCGGCAAGGGGCCACACCTACCGCCGTAGGGGGACCAGCAGCAGCAAGAGATCTTCCAACCAGGGAGGCTGAGAGGGTATTGAGACGATTTGAGTGGAACTTTACTGCGCTCACTCACACTATCCCTATGGAAAAGATTGAGGACCTTCCACCATCGATGCAACCTCATGTAGTGGGGGCACCACGGACATGTGTCCATTTGTTTCGGTGTTTAGCCAATGCTTTAGATTAGTACAATAGGGCCCACAAGCCCTGACTTTAGTTAGGATTTTCACATGCTAAGAGCACTACTTGTATATATTTTTTGAGGGCATAAGCCCCGTGACTTGTTATTGGTCATATTTTTGAGGTGCTTGTGTCCATCTATGTACTCTAATGATTATGATGTTATATATGGATTTTTATGTCTTTTTGTGTCTTATGGATCATTTTTGCAAAAATGTATTTACATGTTTATGTGTATGTTTTTTCATATGTGTGCAAGATGCCAATCTAAAATTTGATTAGCTAGAGTATATGTAATTTGATTTAATCTCCTAGGAATATGAAAATATGTAATATAATCAAAGCTTTGTTATAAGAGACGTACCCTAAGGAATCGTCGGTGTAAAGTTAGATCATGAACATGGTAGACTCTATTTAACTGAGACACAACCAGCTGAGCGTCGAGATAGACCCAGAGATGAGAGATACCAAATGACTGAGCATCACAAAGCAACTCAATAACTACACTGTACTCGGTGACATTGTTTGTGGTGTCACCTAAGAATATACCTCCGGAAGATAATAACTGGCCTCGAGGTGTAAAAATTACCCAAGCTACGGAGGAAAGCCTCCGAGTGTGCCAACTAGCACTGTCTACGTACCCAATGAACACCTCGGATTCACTTGAAATCTGCCACAATAATGAAAGATACATCAAAATGACACATCCATAACACTAAAAAAAACTAGAAACTAATAGTACAAAGACTATACATATGTTACAAAATGTTACCCATGGTGACCTACCTATGAGTAATACTTCTTGAGGTAGAGTCCATTTCTAGGCTCTGCCAAGGCATTCCCTTCAAATTCAACTAGATGATAAGTGCCCTTCTTTAGAACCTCTTTTATGATGAAAGGTATGAACCACATGGGTTTGAATTTTCCTGCCCCCAGGGGGTCCTTATCTTGGTCATAGACCAGGACAAGGTCGCCTTCAGAAAAAATCTGAGGATGAATGGACCTGTCATATTGACACTTGAATTTATGTTTGTGAGCCTCATTGGCCAGGGCTGCATCATGACACTGCTCATTGAGCTACTCAAGGTATAATAACCACTTTTCAAGTGGAGAAGTGTCTGGCAATAATTGTGCTTCCAACTTTAGAGACGGGATCTGACATTCGATAGGAAAGACTGCCTCCAGCCCGTAAACGAGTTGGAAAGGTGAGAAACCAGTTGCAATCTTAACAGACATTCGTTAAGCCCATAATGTCAAGTATAACATCAAATGCAAATTTTACTTGGCTGAGTTGATCATTCGTTGTAGAATGGTCTTAAGAGTTTTATTTACAGCTTCCACCTGACCATTTTCTTGGGGGTATTAGGGTGACGAATGTTTCTTCCGTAACCCAAGATTTGACATTAACTCAGTCATCATCTGGTTTTGAAAGTGACTGCCATGGTCAGTGACAATCTCCCTTGGGACGTCGAAACTTGCTATTATCTGGTTGAATAAAAAGATAGTTGCAGTCCCTCCATCATCTTTAAACATTGGCATAACTTTGACCCACTTTGTGAAGTAGTCTACGGCTACTATGATGTAACAGTGGCCCCTTACTAAAGGGGGGTTGCATGTAGTGTAATCAATCCCCCACTTGGTGAAGGGACCAACTGTGATGACAGGAAACATAGGAGCGGGATGTGCTCTCATCCTCCGATAGAAGATTTGGCACGAGTGGCACTTCTTGACTGATTCGATACAATCTTTGATTAGTGTCGGCCAGAAGTAACCTGATCGTAGAATCTTTTGGGTTGTTTCCAACCCAGAAAAATGACCGCCACACGCTTCGGTATGGAAAACGTTAAGCATGATAACTACTTCTTCGTGAGTGAGACATTGATGCGGGATGCAGTCTACACCTCGCCGATACAATGTATCATCAAGTATGAGATAATTCTTAGCCTGATGGCATATGCGTCGACACTCATCATGAGAAGCAGAGGTGGGGCACTTCAAAGTCTGGAGATAGATAAGTATATATCCGTACCAGGGATCCGAAGAGGTGATCAAAAACATATCTCCTCTGATAGGTGAATCTTCGGGCACAAGACCACCTGACTCAACCAAAAGTTCCGAAATAAGTTCTGTGAAGACCAGTGACTTTTTGGATTTTGCTGAAACGAAATCTAAGTCAAATTCCTAGAGGACAACTATCCATCTACTAATATTTATGCCTATTACCCATCATGTCAACATGTACTGAAATGGATTCACAACAACAATGACGGTGGTATTTTGAAACAAAACATAATGACGGAACCATTGAACAGCATGAACTGCTGCCAACGCAACTTTTTCAATGTAAGAATAATTAAGTTTCGTTCCTACGAGGCCTCGGCTCAGGTAATAAATCACATATTCTGAGAACAGATCATCCTCCTGAACTAAGACCATGCCGATGGTTGATTCTGCTACAGCCAGGTATAATAAGAAATCCTTGTTATAGTTAGGTGGCCGTAGCAGAGGGGCAATTGTGAGGGCATGTTTCAAAGCATTGAAAGAGTGTTGGGCGGCATCGTCCCAATGAAAGGGAACATCTTTCTTCAATAAGAACATAAATCCCTTTTTGATCTCAGCATAGGTTGCGATGAAGTGTCTTAAAAATTCTCCTTGCCCTATAGAATTTGAAGTTGAAGGATTGTGCATGGGGGGAGCAACTGAATTATTGCCTCAACCTTGAGAGGATCGACCATGATCCCTATTGTTGACACTATGAAACCTAACAAACATCCTGATGTTACGCAAAAGCTGCACTTATTTGGATTCAAGAGAATACAAAAGTAGCGACAACGCTCAAAGATAAGTCAGAGGTGTGTGGGATGATCCATTCTCTTGCGATATCGAGATGCTAAATCATCTGAATAATCCTTGACTATATGCTTTAGGTCATGGAAAGCAAAAGAGATGGCCCGCTGAAAGGTGGCTCCAGCATTTTTGAGACCAAAAGGCATCTTACGATATGCAAATGTACCCCATGGACAGATGAAAGTTGTTTTGTGTTGGTCGCCGAGTTTGATTTGTATTTGGTTATATCCCAAAAAACCATCCATGAAAGAGAATGCCTCACAACCCGCACATTCATCAATTATCTGGTCGATGAATGGTGTAGGAAAATTATCTTTGGGACAGGCCTTGTTCAAATCATGGAAGTATGTACATACACGAATCGTGCCTTGTTTTTTATTGACCAACATGGGGTTTGACACCCATTGGGTCAAATGGATAGGATAGATAAAACCGGCTTTTAGCAGTTTCTCAACTTCAACCTTGATGGCTGCTTCTTTCCTGGGGTTAACAGGATGAAGCTTCTGCTGGACAGGCTTGGCATCTGGATAAGTTATGATTTCATGTTCAACTATTTTTGGATCGATTCCTAGCATCTCTTCGTAAGACCAGGCAAAAACGTCACAAAATTCTTTAAATAGATTTGTGTAGATTTGAATCTCTTCGGGGGAGCAGTTAGCTCTGACGAAAACATTTTCCAAGACGTCAGGGGTTCTGGAGATATTGATCAATATGGTTTTAGCGATGGTTTCCATATTACCTTCAGCATAGACCTCGTGTGTAGCTAAGGGATTAATAGGACAAGACCTATCTCCATTCATAGTCAAGGTGAATTCTCTGACCTCGATTCTACTTAACTCTGGGAGGAAGTATGATCTGTGATGAAGATCATCCCAGGGTTTGTTCGGACTAGTCATTGCTTCAATTACTACTTCGTCAGAGGGAAAGACTAAGTCTAATGAATCGGTGTTAGCGAGAGAACCTTGAGCCCAAATAGGCTCGAGAAGCGGATCGAACTCTTGTGCAGGAGTTGGATTTGGGTTGGTTGAAGCTTACTGGACTAAAGAGTACACTACTTCAACTATGGACAAGGGCATGGACATGCCCGGATGCCCCGTCCCCTCCATCGTGGCTGATGGGGAAGGAAGTATCCACAGATCGGTGAAGTAATTCGTGCGAAATGACGAAACTTGGAAAATTTCAACCTTATGGTGGTCGGATATGAACTTGACATCACCTTGAGGGGGCGGGTAATCGAAGGTACCCATCAAAGATGGGCACAAAACAACCCCTACGTTGACTACGCATTGTTGAGGATTATCAATCATCGGGACCATGAACACCTGCAATGAAGGGTCAGATCTAGAGAAAGACAACTAATCAATGGTAACAAATCGGTCCTCATGTGGAAACAACAAGACTCGGAAAACTATAGCAACCACTTCTTGCATGGCATAAGTCCAACTCCTTCCTAACAAAATATTGTAGTCGAGAGATGCGTCGACTACCTCTACCTCAATGCACACGGTCTTCCCTCCCAATTGCACGGGAAAAAAGGGAATGATACCATGTGGTCAAAATGAATGACCATCGAAAGCAATGAGAAGAGTGGGTGATGGAGACAAAATGGGCTGGCCAATGGCCTTCCAACATGCCAATGACATAATGCATGTCGAGGCACCCTCATCAACCACTATGCGGAAAATATTTCGAGTAAAATTTTTCATGGGGTGAGCCACTACTATCTAAAATGCTACATGGTATGGAAGATGAGGTTTTAAGTCAGTTGTATCTAGCATGATGGTACCCAAATTACAAGTCTCAGTAGATCCTAGAGCGATTAACAAAGTTTTCCTTTGGGAAGGGCAGCTTTGGAGGACCTCCAAAGCAAACATCGCACAAGGGGTTTGAGATAAATCTTCCACCACAGAATAGTTATGGGCGGCCCTTGTGTTTGGGTTATGAGAATATTTTTTGAAAGCACCTTTTGGGATGTGTGTCATTGTTTCACCCAAAGTCTTATCAATCTATAAAGGAAGAGATGAGAGTTCAGCTTCTTTGTCCTTCTCAGAAGTGTTTGGTTTACTGTAGTCATGCGCTCTAGTGGATATGAAAGCATCACCCTTCATCATATATACATTTGCGGATGCGGTATTGTTCGAAGGCGGAGAGGTTCCTTGACTACCCCCTTCCGCGCTTGTAGAGGCTTGGGTCAGGTTTTGTCCATGTTGAAATGGATTGGTTAACACAGCAAGTTGTTGTTGTGTCACAAACTTTTGGGCCTCTCCAAGCTGGGGACATAGGTGGGTCGGGTGGTCCTCCGTGCACAGGTTGCATGGATACCTCGCCTTTCATTTCTCAGTGTTTCCTCTGCCAGCATTATCAGTGGATTTCTTATCCCCCTTACCCTTCTTTCGTTGTTTTTTCTTTCCTTCAGGCTGTTAGGTGGCCTTTGGATTTTTCGATTGCACTGTGTGTACATCCGACGTTTGAGTAGGGGGAGCAGCCAAAGAAGTAGTTTGGTTGGCCGCTGTGTGTTGTATAGACAATTGTTGCAACTGTGTCGTCAGTTGCTCAGTGGGATTTGTTGGTGCTGAACCAACAAAACCATCGGCATGTGGTCTAGCTCTCTATTTGTTTTTATCAAGTATTGAGTGTGGCACATCTGGAAAGATCTCGTATAGTAAACCAAACTGAGAATAAATGACCTCAAGTTGCTGAGCTCTCATGATGGCATCTTCTTCAGAAAAAACTTATGAAGTTGCAATGTCTTTGGATAATTGTGGGACCAAAGACTTAAGGAACCACTCAAGCAGGAATGTTGGTGGGACCGGTACCTTAATTAAACTCTTTAGGTGTCTCCATTCTCGGATGTGATCTAAGATATGGTCCGCTTTTGTCTATGAGAAATTGGCCAACAATTATGTGCCAGCGTCATATCTCATAGGTAATTGGAAATGGTTTAGGAAGGCCATTGCCAATTCACCGAAGGAAGAGTATCTTGAGTGGTCAAGCTCAATGTACCATTTCGCGGCACTCCCAATAAGAGTACATTGAAACAATCGCAACTGTATGGAGTCATCTTTCAACGAGTTAGATGAGCACCAAAGGTGGAAGGTAGTCACATGATTGCCTAGATCTTTGTTAGGCTTGGCTTCAAATTTTGGTTTGTCCGAAAGAAACTTCATCAGCATAGGAGGCCAACGCGGATCGTGACCGATAGGGTCATTCAACAACCTTGTCAAATATGGCAAATGCAAGGTTTCCATGAAAGGTAGTTTGGGTTGTTGGTGATAATCTAGGAAAAAGGGACCTAGAGTTTGACTGGCACCAAGTTGCCAAAAAAAGTTCGACAGCTGGATTGGGTTCTAGTAAAAACCATGGTCGTGACCAGCGTATGGATTTTGCGTGTGAGGAGACATCATCGACTAATTCCCAAAATAGGACATAGATGGATGGGCGTGCATTACATTCGAAGGACTTTGGGAAAGGTTGCCCCATGCCGGTTCCGTAGGAATGGGCATAGTACCTTGTCCGGGGTTCCATTGACTATGGAAAGAATTTCCCCAGATCAGCATTCTCGATGAAGGAATGGATCCTTGCCAAGAATTCCAAGGCCCTGATGTGGAAGAAGTTCCTGGGTTTGCCCCCTGTGTAGGAATAGTGCCCTGCATAAGAATAGGTTGTTCAAAACCGAGGTTTCCCCCAGTCGAGAAAGTAGCTGACGAGAAGGTGTTGTTACAAAACGCACCGAACAAAGAAAACGATGTTGAACCTACCAGCATATTATGCAAAGGTGGTCCTGACTCCCTACTCCAAGTAAACTGTGGTATGCAGGTGGCCTAACGGATGGCTAGTGCGTGCCACTGAGCGAAGGGGACGAAGGAGGTATATGACCTCCCCCATAAGGGAAAGCATTAAAAGGAGCAGGAGTGCCCCCTATGTGACCTTACAGAGGAGCATTAGAGCTCCCTGCCCCTAGACCTAAAGTCTATGAAGTGGAGTAAGAAAGTATAGGACTTGTACCTGGACTAGGCATCCCGTATGAGAACGAAGGGCCTGTCGTACTTGGTGAGAAAGGGATTGTGGGCGCCACCATAGATGGGATCGGACCACTGTGCGAGGTAGAGGCAGATGAGACCATGGTGGCTCAGACTAGTGACGGTGGGTTAAGAGGTGGAAACTCTCCTATGGTGACAACTGTAGTGGGAATTAAAGAATTCCCAGGAGGAGTAACAACATTTGTTTCCATTGTTGTGTGCGACACTGTCTGGCACTCGTAAGGATGAATCGGTACGATGATGGGTGATGAAAGATCATTGGTTGAGTTTTCAGGTGGACCAAGAGATTTCGCTCCAAATTCTAAAATAGTCGATTCCTCTGGATGTTGGTCAGGCACAATTTATTGTGACCCGGTCGCTTCAAAAGACCCTTGTTGGTCTAGCTTTCACCTTAGTGGTGGCGGGGGTGGCTCCAGTGTAACCAGTGATAGGCAAAGAATCCTTCTTGACTAGCAGAGCTCATGATCCTCCACTATGTGAGAATATCAAAGACACTCTAAGGTTGTCTAATCATTCCAAAACAATACACACTAAAAATTCCCTACAAGATAAGACAAGCAAACACTAACTAATTGGAAGAACAGTTACAACAACCAACACTAGAGAAACTTACCGGTGAAAGTGCAACTCGAACATGGAAGCACCCTTTGGGTATACTCTACAAAGAGTGGCCCGATGTCTGGCCTAGGTACCACTGTATACCCCCACAGTCACCTGTGTATGTCCCTAAAAAGGTAGGCAACTATGTTTCCAGCGCGCGAACAGTCACTAGGAGGGTGCAGTCAAAAGTCGGGTAGACCACAATGAGTAGGGTATCGAGCCTGAAACCTGTCAAGGGTATCGAAAGAAAGTGGTTCGGAAGAAAACTAAGGATCTCGAATGGATTCGAGACCCACAAAGCTCCGTGGAAAATGTAATCGACGGAATCCCAAAACAAGCCCTCTATATCTGTTCTCCACTACAATTGGTCCATCTTTGGAGGGGTTATCTCCGCTACCTTTCCTCACGCAACCTTGTGTTTATCCCCTGTGTTAGAGGGGGGTCCCAGATAACTTTCACGATACTAGACTTTAACACTCCCTAACTTAGACTCCAATGTTTGATTTTAATGGCCTTGAAGAGTTTCCTCTCCAACCTAATTCAAGGCCCTAACCCTAAACTAGTTGGTTGACCCTACAAACATAAAAAGTCTAATGAATTTTAGATTTAGCGTTAATTTTATGGCTTGTCTTATGTCAAAGGATATGAAAGTGAAACTAGTGATGTTTGAAAGACGAAAGTGAAATAAATAGAATGCTGGGAAACAAAAACTTTTCTTTAAACAATTTTTTTTGTTTTTCAAAAATTTTCTAAGATCTTTGAACAACATATTTAAAGAAGGATTTCACTCGACTATGAGTTGCTTATGATATAAGTAAACTGTCAATAACTTATGAAAGAAAATACATTTCCCTGGTTACTAATGAAAAACAACACTTTTTAACCAATCAAATAAATAAAAGTTTTTTTTTTATTTGAATGCTCACAAAGCAAAAAAGGAAAAATACCAACAAGTCAAAACCAAGAAAAACTTTCTGGCCTAAGCGCAAACCGTAAAGAGTCACGTCAAAAATCACACACAAGAAAATTTTAAAAATGGACTCTCACACTTGTCTAAAAACACTATGAAAGAAAATTTTGAGGAACACTTCTAAATGAAAAATAAAGCTATTGCTATGATCAAACCTAAGCTACTGACCGTTATGACAGAGACCCAAAGAAACCTGAGAAGTATAGCTCTTGTCAAAGGAAAGGATGACTGCCTCACCTTCAACCAAAACACTTCTCCTCAAGCACACAAGTGACAGTTCAACAGCAAGCATTTGCACACGAGTTGTGTAAAGTCAGAGAACGTGTACACGCGTGTTGTCCTTATACAGGCGACGTGTATCTTTGAAAATCTGAAACAAAATAAAAATCCAAGCAAGCCAGGCCAGGTAGAGACTACTGGTACTGAAAACTGGAATCTTTTGAAGACCCAGATACTCACTTTAACAGAAAAAGAAAACAAATCAAGGAAAACTTCATAGAACAAACCAATCCGAGGTGTAAACCTAAGCTATAGACTGCAAACAACAAAGACTAGAAAGATTTCCAAAAAACCCCTAAGAAGGACTACTTCTGACAGGGAAGAGGATGACTCCATCTTTAAAAGAAATTTTCTGGAATCCACACGCGACTATCACTTCCTCAGCTAGCGTGTACACGCGGGCTATGAGATTACAGGGCACGGGTACATGCGTGTAAACCTTATACAGGATGTGTGTACCTCTGTGGGTCTTGAAAAATTACAGTCAAGCAAAGAAATAGAGATAATTGGTATGGAAGACCAAAATCTCTGTTAGCTCAAAATTTTGTAGAAACTTTTAAAAACAGGAAAATGAAACCAGTTCTTAAAAATACCCAAAAATATCCCCAGGAACCCTAGAGATCTCCCCAGTATGGTCACCAATTCTGTTGTGAGTGGGAAATCCTCCACAGACTAACAATTAGGGTTGAAATATGCATGCAGAAAAGACCTAAAGATCTCTACTTTCTACCGTCATCCCAGACCTAATCCCCATTATTCTTAAGCAAATACATAGTTAAGGGAGCGTACCTTATTACGGGTGTTTGATGTATATTCTTCCTTACGCTTGATCATTTTTTGATTGCAGCTCTCCTCCCAAGGCTGACTTGCATTCACACAAAACAAAATACAAACTCTGCATGCATTCGATATATAGATTAATGGGTTAGAGATTCAATGAACAAGTATACAAAAAATCATAAGAACCTCATATGGTGGGACAGGAAAAGTATCTCTTTATTATTAACCTCAACAAATCAACTTACAATGATGAAGTCGGTCACTGCTCCACAAACCTAGTCCTGGGCTCCTCTTCAACTGTCCTTCAATTTCTTTGCTCTGTGTTTCTCTTTACATGAGGATGGCTAAAGGGTTGGGACAAAGGGAATGTACAATCGGGTATAGTTTCTTTACTATGATTTTCCTCCTCCAAATGGGACCCCTAACCCTTCTTTTATAGGCTAGAAGAAGCTAGGTATTTGGACTAACCCTCGACCATGCATGGTCGGAAGATTCAATTAACTCACCCAAAGTTGTGTGTTTTGTCAGCAACTTTCCTTTTTTTCGTGCTTTTGTAGGTACATGTGGGTTGTTTTGGGTCAGCAATCGTGTACACACATGCAGTAATAGAGCAGGGTGTGTGGGCCTTTATAAAAAGTGTTTTTAAGAAGATTTTTTCAGCAGTGCTTTGGCAAAGAAGGGATCTGAGATGTCCTAATGCAAGGTAAGCATGTATGGTGCAAATTAGGGTTATAAGAATGTTGAATATGTATCTCATGTTGGATTTCCCTCTTAGGAGGTAATCCATCTGGTTCCTGAAAAATATCATCATACTTAGCAACAATATCAATTAATTCCTTTTTATGAGATGGATCGTGCCCTTGGGAAGCGTCGGATGTCCCGACATCTTTCTCTATGACAACCATGAGTACATATATCTTATTAGTGTTTATGAGTCTTTTCATTTTCCCTGCACTAACAAGTGTTGTATTTACCCTCATGTTGTGAGCTCTAACAATATATTCCACTCCTCCCTTAGTAAGGTGGTATTTGTTCTCATGACGAAATAAGACTTTTTTTCTATCATAAATATAAGTACTTTCCAACACTATGCCACATATATCAAGTGGTACAACATCCAAATAAACCTCATCAATCAATTTTGAAGCAATAGCAAATCTTATCCTACATTGTTTGGCGACATTAAGTTTTTCTTTGTTGCATACACAACCAAGAGGATAAGGTTTCAAATGTGTTTTCGTTTCAAGACCCATTTTCTTGACAAGTGCTTCAAATATTAAGTTTACTTGGGAACCCGGATCAAATAATGTATCTATCTTAGTATGCTTAGATACAACTCTTTTGTGAAATAACTCATTCCTCTTTCGTTAATCAACATGAGATTCATCATTGGAACTAGAACTATCATGAAGAGATTATTTACCTTGTACTCCAACCATTGCAATATTTCCTTCATCTCCTGAATCGGAACCAAGATCTTGTTGTACTGTAGAAACGGTCTTTGTCTTCCCCTTTCCATTGAATTGTTTCAGTTTCTTTTCCGGATGTAGTTTCCAACAATGCTTTTCATCATGACCACTCTTCCTACAATGAGTGCAATATGGTTTTCCTCCTTCTCTCATCACTGTAGCGGTCTTCTTGTCCTTCCTTTTAAACTTCTTAAAAGTCTTCTGTGGGAAATTGGAAGGCTTATTTGTGGGATCTTATTGAACATGTTTCCTCCTGTTCTCAAGGTGAGTGTCTTGCACACAAACTTCGTCAAGACTAGTGGGGTTAAACAAGAGCAGAGTATGACGAATATAACTGTGAAGTGCGCCAATATACTTCATTAATGTTTCATAATAATCCAAAGTAATATTCAATGCTATAGCATTCTTCCTAAATTATTCTGTGAAACTTTGTACAGTTTGACCTTTACTTTGCCTTAAGGATTGCCATTCCATCATTGCTTTATGCAAATACCCTAATGGATAAAATTACTTCCTGATCGTTGATTTGAATTCTGACCATGAGGAAAGAATATTACCACACTTACTTCTGTCCTGAATCTTTCTCTCACACCATACGAGAGCAGTGCCTTCCAACTGAAGAGAAGCCAGTTGAACTTTAACTTCCTCTTCATCAATATGTTGGACATGACAATACACTTCAACCTGTCAGATCCAATTATATAACTTTTCAGGATTATCATCTCCATTAAACATAGGTAAACAAAATTTTACATCAAGATTTAATAATGGTTTCTTAAAAGAGGCCTTATGGCTAGAATGATGAGAATGATGAGAATTTTCAAAGGAATAAGAACTAGAACTCGAAGGTGAAGATGGAGGCTTAGGAGGATATCCTCTAGCGCTTTGGTTTACCAAAGCATTATAATATGCATGTGCTTCCTTTTTCTTCCCTTTCTTCTTCATCCTCTTCTCATAATCTCCATACATTCGCTTGACCATTTCTTACATGCGATAAAAGACCATGTGAAATTTTTTTTCATGTTCATGATGCTTGTCCTCTTCTACCATTTTCTTCCTTCTAGATACATGACCAATTTTGAGATTGAAATTATTTAAAGTTCCTTCACCCTGCTTATTCTTAGCCCTAGTAAGAATTCACACTCAACAATTCAATTCAAATATGATTTCTCTGATACCAACATGATCTGAGATCTTTTCATCGTGACTTATTAAAGAATTGCATTAAATGTGCATAAATTAAAGTGCACCATTAAAGAAGGAAAAATTAGAAAGGAACAGACATAAGCATCAGATATGAACACAAAAACTTGATAACAGAGTTTGTCCCTGGTGGAATACGTCTTCAGGTCCTTCTCTCAAATGGGTACGCTCTTTTATTAACTCAGTAAGAGAATTTGGAAAATAAATGAATACATCTCATTATGAAATCAAGATGTAGAAATAATGCTCAAATCAAAAAAAAAAAAAGCATCACCATTGGATTCGTGGCATTGAATTACCCAAAAATGATTGTCTCCATGCTATGATTCAACTCTGTCATTCCCAGGCCCAAAGGAATTCTTGTCTCAATTTTCATGCCCTCTGCACCAACAATAATGACAACATCCACCTCGAAGTTCATGCCAAATCATATAGTATAGTCGCACACCCATTTTTCCCCTCCGAACTCTGGCTGAAACATGTTCTTAAGTTTTAAGTGGGGTATATATGCCAAGTCACACCCCTTGTCGCATTCGTTAGAGCGGAGTGTTAAAGGCGTTGGTCCTGGCAGAGGTTCTGGGGTCGAACCTGTTGGACTATGTTTTTAGCAGTGGTTATAATATTTTTAGTCATGGTTTAAACCTATCACTAAGTTTAGCATTCTTCCTATTAATGTCTCCAATGACTACATAGATTTGGTGTGGTTCGCCAAATTTGGTGGACCTGCCAATTCTTTTTTTAAAATAAAATTTTTTCACGGGCTAACATTGGGCATTCTCGGGATGCCATGTGTTTACCTCTGGTTGGGCCACGTGGCACCTTCTGATTCTCCTGCCCACACACTGACATGGCTTGCCCTGTCACCACCATATTGACACAAGGCACTTCCTGGGTGGTGCCACGTGGAATCTTCTAGGGGTGCCATGTGGCACTTTCTTATTGGCCCATATGGACCCCCAAAAATTCCACTGGTGGGTGACACATGGTAACCTATGGCATTTCCACGTTGCATGTTGATGTCATCATCCATACGATGATGTCACCCTACCATGTCAGTTGTTAACGTCAGCAGTACAGATGTTGATGTGTCCCATGTTGACTGGTCCTGGTTGAGCGCATATTTGACAATGAATACCCTTCAAATCATAACTCTGTTTGACGAGTCGTTTGCGTCGTTAGAAATCTTGTGACGCGCTCTTCACAATCATGCCATTTTCACTGAGTTTTGGGGACTTTGAATTTTTTCCCTTTCTCTATCTACTAGATCCATTCTGAGCATCATGAGATTTCTCTGTGAGTTATGAGTTATTCTTATCCTTCTCTAGATCCTTTTTGGACCAATGGGTCACGTAATTGATTTCATGCTCATTCAATTTTCTGGGTTCGTAGAAAATTACATGCCCTTCTTGCATAAGGACTCCCCCGAGTCCTTCCTTACATGCATTTGTACAAACGAGGAATTCATCATTGGGGTCTACAATCTTCAAAATGGGTGCATGGGTTAGAAGGTATTTCAGTTCTTGAAATCTTTCTTCACATTCTGATGTCTAAGTGAATTTAACCCCCTTTTTTTGAAGGGCAGTGATTGGGAAACCAATCTTGGAAAATCCTTTTATGAACCTTCTATAGTATCCTGCTAAGCCCATAAAGGACTTGATATCAGATACATCCTTTGGGGTAGGCTATTCCATGATAGGTCTGATATTTTCAGGCTCTACTGCCACTCCTTCTTCAAAAATAACATGGCCTAATTAATGTACTTGCTTCTAGAAAAATTCACACTTGCTAAACTTAGCATAGAGATGAGGCTCTCTTAGTACTTGAAGCAATAATTTAAGATGTTCTTCATGCTCCTCTCTGTTATTGGATTATATTAGGATATCATCAATTAAAACCAATACAAGTTTGTCTAGGAATTTGTTGAGTACATTATTCATCAAGCACATAAAAGTGGTGGGGGAATTGGTTAGTCCAAATGGCCCCACCACAAATTCATGGTGACCATATATTGTCCTAAAGGTTGTTTTGTGGATGTCTTCATCCTTGATTTGGACTTGATGGTATCCATACCTTAAGTCAATATTTGAGAAAATGGAAGAACCCCTGGGCCCTTAATTGGTCAAACAAGTCATCGATTCTTCGTAAGGGATAATTGTTCTTTATGGTTGTGTTATTGAGTTGTCTATAGTCTATGTTGGCATTGGAAGTCACTCCTGGATTGCAGCAAGAGCAAAGCCCGACGCCTATCCGTTTATGTCACAATTTGTTTATAGAGGGTGATCAAGTGGAAGAAAACTTGGAACAATATCGTTCTAACTCCGAAACTAGGATGGACATGCACAGGTAGGTGAGGTCTTAGTTAAACTTCAGACAGTGAGTTGTAGTAAGGGTGAGTAGGAGGAAGACTTCTGTAAGGAAAAGCTGAGGGTTGTTGTAGTCATCGAGCTTCTGACAACCTATAGAAGAAAAACTTGAACGTAAGAACTTCTTACGCTCAAATGTAGGCAACACTAGAGAATATAACGGTTCTACAATAAATCCTTTATCTTAACACAGTCACAGTAATTCACGTGAATCAGTCAATCATGAACTCTCTCAGTATGATATGAAACTAGATGGGATAAGAAAGATGTATGTTATAAAACAAGAAATCTCACATACAGATACATAACTAGAGAACTAGAGCGTCCATTAAAACTTTGCAATCGGGAGCTTTGCTCTACCATTGATCGCTACAAAAATGGCAAAAATGCCTACATATACTTGGGACTGAATTCGGTGCTGAGAACATGATCACATCATGAATTCAATGCTTGATGTCGAGGAGCTTCTCTGTCAGGAGGCGCATGCAAACATTAGGCAGACTGCCTATGCAGTCGTTTGTCAGAGGAAATCTCTGTCAGGATGGACTGACAGTCTGCCTTTGTGCTTGGTCCTTTCCCAGCCTTCTATTTATGGAAGGAGATGATGTCTAACCACCACCAACTACCTTAATAACTACTTTTCTCAGAATGGCCTAGTCAACTATGCATCTGTAGGATGTGGAAGTCTGGCTTCTACTGCTTCGTTGAACTACTGCAAGGGGACCCAAATGGCGGATTTGTGGATGAGACCCAAGCGAGGAGCATGAGGTGGTGCGGTGACACCAGATGAGAAATGCCATAGGGTATGGATAGGGCACAGGTGGAAGTTTCAAGGAGTGCGGGGTACAGGTGGGTGAGAGAGGTATAGTGGAGGACATATGGCAGAAGGTGGTGAAGTGGGAGATGGAGACATGGCAAGAGGTGGGGACCAACGGGATTAGGAGGCGCCATGGGAGAAAAGGGGGCTACGCTGAAAACCACTGCATTTCGGACCGTAGATCTGGGTGCGTAAATCCTGGTTGCCTAGATCTGCCTGCTCCTTAATTTCATGCACCGAGAGTCTTCCCTAATGGATGGCTGAGACTGCTCCGTGATCAACGGTTGGATTGTCTTTTAAAGACTGACGTGCACGATTATTTCTCCATTTGAACAACTCTGGCCCTGCGTGCTTGCTTTCTTTAGTCATACTTCATACAACCCTGGTGCTAGGATTGTGGGCCCAACATTAAAGGCTCTTTTGCATTTCGTGACTCGCAAGTTCATGGGTCGAAGACCCTCAGCTCCTCTTTTCCAAACTCTCAATACCCGAGATGGCGATACAGGTCTGGCTCCTTTCCTTGTCAGTGCCCTCCACACGTAACCATCGGCTAGGGGTTAAGTGCTAGCGCCTCTCGCAACCCGCGACCTCACGAGTTGGAGTGTCGAACTTTGGCATTCTCCCCTTGTGAAGTCCCGAGACGCGATGGTCAGCGATGGTTGACTCCCCTTTGAACACTTCTCGTAACTTGCAATCTCGTGAGTTGGAGGTTAGAGCCTTCGTGCTCCCCTTTTACGAAGTCCCGAGACGCGATATGGTGATACGGGTATAGCTCTTTTTATTGTCAGTTCCCTCCACACGTAACCATCGGCCAATGCTTAAGTACTAGCACCTCTCGCAACTCACGACCTCGCGAGTTGGAGTGTCGAACCTTGGCACTCTCCCTTCGCAAAATCCCGAGAGGCGACGGCTCCTTTCCTTTCCACAATTCTTGTGACTCGCAATATCGTGCAACCAAAGGATATGGTCTGCCCTTCGAACCCATGAACCCCGAGTTCAATAAATAATCCCACGCTTGAACTGATCGCAATCAATGGCCCTCGTAACTTCGTGAGTTCTCCACGGAGAATTCCAACCATTCTCTTCCTTGAAAACTTCTGCACTATATTTGGCGCGACTCGGTTGACTACAATTACCCACCGACCATTGCTCTGCTCCATCAATGGATCCTTGCTGTTGAAAACAAAATGCCCACTTTCTTGATTTTAAGCCCGAAAAAGGGCTTCTTCTGTGTGTTGCGCTTGGCACTCATGACTGTTCCCCTTGAATAAAACGCAAATGGGGTTTTTAAACCCCATTTATCCGCATTTTACACCAAGGGCCTGAAAATCAGAGAGAAACACCCCCCTTACAAGAAATATCGCTAACAGTCTATGCATAGTCGGAGTGTGCCATCTTTATTTTTCACAAACAAGACAGGTGCTCCCCATGGAGACACGTTGGCTCAGATGTAGCCTTTTTCCATCATCTCCTTTAGTTGTAGCTTGAGCTCAACTATCTCTAGTGTACTCATCCTATAGGGCGTTCTAGAAAATGGCACTGCTCATGGTGCAATTTCTATAGAGAAGTCACTGTCTCTTCTCAGAGGTAGACCCGATACCTCTTCTAGAAACATGTCTTTATACTCTCTTAATATGGGGTGGTCCTCTAGGTTTGGTTTTTCATCCTCAACATATTCCAACACATGTATTGCATATAGAGCACATCCCTTTCTGCAATACTTTTTCATTTGAAGGGTTGATATTCGTCTCACTGAGACATGCCTCTGAATCCCTTAGAGGTTTATTTTTATCCCTTCTTCATTTTCACACTCCAAATTTTTATGGTAACAATCCAAATTGGTTTTATAAGTGGCTAGCCAGTCCATACCAACCAACAAGTCATAAGATCCTAGGGGAAGTATGTTAAGGGTCGCTTGGGTAGGCAATCCATCCATAATGAATTGGCAAGCTGGTATGACCTCTTCTACTTTTCTTTTGATTTCAATGGCTAGTTGTACCAATCATGGCTTAACATGTATAACTGGCTGTAGTTTACACTTATCAACAGTCTAAGGGGCCACATAACTCAAATTAGAACTAGGCTCAATTAAAATAGAAACTAGATGGTTGGCGATCATACCTTCCATCTCCACCACTAAAGCTTGGTGGTTGTCTTGTTTATTATCCAAGGCTTCATAAATCTATGGCATGCTCCTAGCCACATCATTGACTGTGGTAGATTCTTGGGTAGTGTATACTCGCCTATTGTTCTATTGTATGTGTGGACAATCCCTTAGTATATTTTCTTCTCCACAACCCAAACATTTCAAGGGTTCTTTCTTTGGGTTATCAGTCTTTCCCGGGGTTTCTCTAAAAGGTTTATTTCCACTCTAGGAGGGAAAATTTTGATGATACACACTTCTAGTAGGAAGGCTCATCCTAGAACCCTTCCCATATTTCTTAAATCTTGAGGATTTAAACCCCTTCTTCTTGAATCCCGAATTACTTTTCTTCTTCCAGTCCTCGCAAGGTTTTGTCTGACTCTCGAACTATTCATAACAATACCTTGTCATCCGAATAATGTCTTCTAAGGTATTTGTCTCATCAAAATCAATCCTGTCCCGATAGGTATGAGGTAAACCACTAATAAATCATTGCACTTTTACCTTTTCATCCTTTATGTAGGGTACATACCTCATCGACTCTAGGAATTTAGTGACATATTCCTCTATGGTGAGTTTTCCCAGTCTAAGTTCATAGAACTCCTTAGTCTTCCCATCAAATTATTTCTTTGACAAATACTTATTCTTGAAGCGTTTCTCAAACTGTTTCCATGACAGGTCCTTCTCATATATTCCCTTCACATTCCTAAGGTCTTCCCACCAAATGGAAGCCTTTCCATTCAGGTTGAAGATGGCTATTTGAGCCTTCAAGTTTTCAGAGTAGTCATGGACTTTGAAGTACTTCTTTAAACCAAGAATCCAAGCTTCTGCCTCTTCCCCATTCTCAATCTCTCCATTGAAAGAGGGTTGTTTGGATTTCTTGAACTCTTCAAGATCATGAATTTTGGAATTATTTCACTTCTTTCCCTTCATTTGAGAATGTGAACTAGCTTTGCTACAGAAGATCCCTCAAAGTTTCCAGTTTCCTCTCTAGAGGACTCTTCCGTTGAGTGTCTCCTACCTCCAGGTTGGACCTTCCTTGAGATACTCCTCTTAGTGTGGCCACTTATGGAACCACGTTTTTGTATCTCAAGTACAATTTTATTTCTCTTCATGTGTCATTGATCCACCTGATTGGTTGCGGATCCATGTAGCAACTCCCTCTATATATCGGATAAACTCTGCAACAAGACTGCATTAATTTCCATTTGTTTTTCTTGCTCCTTTATCAATCTATCATTGTCGGCCTTGAAACTCTATAATTCGACCATGAGTCTCCTTATAGTTTCATCCAAATATGGAGGGGTTTCCACCGCCCTCCTTTCATCAGATTATTCACCTTTATTGTGGGAGCCATCCTCCACTTCATGGCACATCACCATCCTTTACACTTGTATTTTTCCCATAATTTACTGACTGCTTGAGTGCTGACAAAAAATCTATTCTTAGACAATAGTATATTAGTTTATGAACAACACACAGTTCATATTTCTTAAATACACACATAGTAGAAAGCTTCATTCTTTTCTTTAGTAATATTTTAACTAGACTCTTTAGGAAAGAGGTAATGTAGGGTGTCACCCTTAAAAGTACTTTAAATATGGTTTTTACACAACTCATCCATGAGCCCAAGTAGGCCAAGTGTTGTAACCATGCTCTGATACCAATTTTGAACACACCCAACCCTTGAGTATCTTTCTTAGGGATGGGGTGTCAAAATTTCTCTCTCCTTAACATTTCAAATCCTCTGTCTGAGGTCTTCATCCTCTTCTACTTACCCGTAGTGTTCTAATGACTGCTACCAGGCTTGAATTTGAGATTTGGGTTGCAAGTTATGGATTCCCAAAGTTCTTCGAGCGTTCATTGGTTGAGGGCCACGTGGCATCCACGTGAATCCACCTCACACATATTTTCTCCAAGTTCCTTCATCCACAGTGGAATTCCATCCACCGTATGATCCCATGACTAGAATCAGCCTTCGTCTAACAAGCAGGCATCTAACTCATAGGCCAACAAGAACTTCAGAACTTTGGTGCTTTGGCATTGAATGCATCCTTAAATTCTATGCTCTAGACCTTATGAAATCCCAAACTCTTGAAGTTGTGTAAGCCTTCCATGTGGTTTCGACCTTCAGGCCTTTTGGGTCCCTCTGTTATGCTACACCTGAAATCCTCTAGACTCTCGGAGTTCCGATCACTTCACCAACCACTTTGTCTAGGTGGGCACGTACCAGGGGCTGACATGTAGAAGGACTAGGGGTGACACGTGTCATGTCCCAATAGGCATATAGGGTCTACAAAAAGTACAAATCGAGTTGTCACGTGGAACATCAATCATGGTTCCACATCACCCTGGTGATGTTGGCTTGCCACGTCACACCCAACTAACAACATTCTAATATCCCTCAGATCTCACAATCGAGATATGGCCATGTAGATCCATATATATATGACTCTTTTTACTTCAAGGATTCTGAGTTCGGGAGTTTTGCGATGCAAAATCCTCTTTTCTCTCGAAGTTGGTCAGTGTCATACTTACCAAAACCTAGATCTGATGGTTAGGAAAAGTCATGAAGCTTCCTCAAATCGACGACTCTCATTACTTCGGGATTCAGAGCTTATCGACACACCACACCTCAAATCCCTCGGAGTGCCCAGTCTCCGAACTAAAGGATCTAGTGCCATGCATCCCCTGTATATCGACGCCTGAGAGAGATCCCATAGAATCCAAGGATTGATGGTCCTCATTACTTCGTGAGTTCACTCTTCAGGTATTTTGGTGTTACAAAACCGCTATCTTCCCGAAGCGGTTAATATCGGGATGACTACATCGTAAATCCGACGGCTAGGAAAGAACCAAAAGGATCCCTAGATCTACGATCTTGGTCACTTCGTGGATCCGAACTTCAAGGGTTTTGGCTTTAATTCCACTCCATTCTCCCAAAGCAGCACTTCACTGAAGTACCATGTGAGTGTCCCTCCTCCTGGATGATCGGACGATAGGCAAGGCTCCTGATGATCTCCCCCAAATCTACGGCTCTCCTTTACTTCGTAACTTCAACATTCGGGGAGTATAATGCTATGGCATATCCATTCTCCCAAAGTGGTACTTTGTCGAAGCCGCCTCAATGTAGATCCAACGGCTGAAGGAATCCCCTAACATTCTCGATCGGTGGCTTGCACTACTTCATGATGGGGAGTTGGATCCTGGTTAGTCGGTAAGATAGGTTCCTCTAACCACTAGGGAAACTGCCCAACGTCGATTGACCTTACAGGTAACCATGATTCTCATTCACCTTTGGTTAGTTTGTGACTATTTGGGCCGATAATACTCCGATGTCCCGGACTTTCGGAGTTCCAAAGCCATAAGGACTTAGCTCCCTTAGGCTTATCATAGGGTTTATGGTTGTTGGTCACATCGGTCCTTCTAAACTCTCACGAGTTAAACACATATTCCAGATTGTAAACTCGCTAATGACTTGGGAATAATATCGCATTCACACAACAAGGATTCTGAAGAAGATATCCTCTTCATACGGACATGGCCAGATTGATGCAATGCTCTCTATCCCAGCCCTCCTATAGGTTTACGTCCCAAGACATCTCGAAGGATAAATTGGGGAATATAGACGATCAATCATAAACATAAGTCCACAAGAAAGTAAATGCTTACAAATAACTTGATCATTCGATACATAGACCATTCTTAGATGTGTAAATACATACATTCATTCATTACTCCATTTCAAAATACAAAATATGGAATACTTATCAGAACCAGAAATTGTGATGTGACTGTTGAAAGGGGTGCCTATTTCCACCCAACCATAGGCTCAATCTCTCCTAACGGATTTACCACTGACCACCCCTGAGCTATACCATGATGCTATGAGAGAGAATCCTTTATTTTGGCTCAGGAACAGTCAAGGACGAAGCTTAGTCTCCTCCTCCCATGGGATCTTGGCAATGATTTTTCTCTATGCCAAGCAAGGAGGCCTGCCTAAGTACTTCCTTAGTCACTCAGCACCCTCGTTTATCAGCTTGTATCATAACCCTGCTAGCCACATCCTATGATCAGAACTTGATCATTTTGTAACATCCCCAGTCACTCAGGTTAGGCCATGCTACTCTAGAAAATGCTCGAATACCATATTGTAACATCCCCAGCATCCAACTAGGCTATGCCACATAATATTTTTCAAACTGTATGTAAATTAAATCATATACACACAGAAAACTCTTACGAAAATTTATATATAAAAAATAAATTAGACAAATACATTTTGTAAATGCACAGATTCATATGGAAATAACAGTAAACATATACATGCAGCATAGACATGCAATACCCATTAATATAACGACAGGTGTAAACCACACACAGGAAAAACCCATAAAAACAAACACATAATTAATAATGCAGCATATAAATTAACACACAATTGACACTTATCTTGGTAAGAATATCACCAACTTCCTATAGACCTTCCACAAACCTCCCATCCTTATACCACACTGCTCATCACTCTCAGTAGTGGGTCACCCCCGAGATGGGACTAAACTCCACTTGGGTAAAGGGATTCCTAATCAGAATGACGTATCTCAGACAACGGGAAAGACTCTGTCACAGGTGCCAACTCAAACTAACAGCCTACAGTCCCTCATTCCCCACATGTCTGTCCCACCCCAGGAATTTTTCCCCTTCTCTACTCAATAGTCCCTCGGATACCCCACTTCCCTTCCAGGTCTTCAACAACATGCTGAACATGAAGTCTCAGAGCCCTATAGTTGTAGTTTATCACCTTCAGGAAATCAATTCCCAACAATTCTCTCACCCAGATAGAAATTGCTCATGGGCTTGACAACTCACCTCTTTAATATCCCAGGAGCCTAAGAACCCGCTTCTTCAATCCAGCTCCCAAGCTAACCAAGTACATGTACAGGTATAGGTATGGGTATGGTATTGGTTCAGGTAAAGATACAGGTACAGAGAGGTACGGAGTACAACTCAATGAGTGTCTGAATGATCATGGAATGATAGGAAAATGAACTAAGTCCAAGCTATATGTATGCATGTTCCCAACTTGACACTTGTCATGTTGGGAGCCACTTTGGCCCACTTGCCCCCATCCTTAGAACTTAGGATAAAATAATTATTCATACTTTATATTTTAAGGAATATTAATATAATATTCCTTTTTGGCTTAATCTCCCTAGCTTATCCCTTTTCCTCAACCTTTAGGCCTCCCTTTCCCTAACTAGTGGATTTTAGTCCCCCATACTCTTTTATCATGGTCAATCTACACACAACGATGCATTTTATATTAATGATAAGATATATAAAAAAATAGGATCACTGGCCTTTAGCATCTAGGATCTCTGGCCTAATCATCACATAAGCCTTCTGGCTTATAATAAATTGACTCACTAGCCTATAAATCACAACATATACACAAGGTCTCCCTCACCTCAAAATCACATGCACTTAAGTTTGTTGCGCACAGTATCCTGTAATGTGCACACTTCATCATTTTAGTGCACAAAAAATGCATGCACTATACCATGGAAGGTGAATACAAAAATGATGTCAAACAGCTCACCAACTTATGTACATTTGTATTTAAATTTACAATTGGGTTCGGCCTATGGGTATTACAATCCCCTCCCCTTATTTATGCACTTTCCTCAGTGCATTATTGCATCCTCATGCTCCCAAGTAGTGTCCTCAGGTCCGTACCAGGTCCATTGGACCTTTACAAGCCCTATGGATCGATTCTGAAGCTATTTTATTTTCCAGTCCAGAATGCGTACAAGATGCACTTGGATAGCACCTTCTTTCTCCACTTGAATCACATTCCAATCAATTACATGATTAGCATCAGGTATATATTTCTTGAGCAATGATAAATGGATTACATTATGAACAAACATAGTTTCATGCAATGCAATCATATAATCTATTAGAGAAATCCTCTCTAGGATTTCAAACGGACCAAAATAACGAGCTGCCAACTTTGAACAATTTCCCAACTTCAAGGAACTTTTTTTGGCCTTCACTTTCAAGAATACATGGTCCCCCACTTTAAATTCCCTATGAATTCTACCCTTATCAACATATATTTTCTGCCTGTCTTGGGTAGCCTTTAAATTTTGTTTTATTTTCAACATTTGCTCCTCCATTTCCCTGAGTAAATCTTTCCCAACTACTAATCTATTTGATGTGTTGTCCCAACTTACTGGTGTGTTTCACTTTCTTCAATAAAGTGCCTCAAATTGGCTCATCTTTAGAGATGCTTGGTACCCATTTTTATAATCAAACTATACTAAGTGTAGGTAGTCTTCCCATTTTGATGGTTTACCATCACATACATCCTCAACATATCCTCAATAACTTGATTCACTCTCTCTGTTTGTCCATCTGATTTTGGATGATAAGCTATGCTAAAATTCAAATTTGTTCCAAATCCCTTAAATAATTCTTTCCAAAAATTTGATGTAAATTTTGGATCTCTGTCAGACACAATTGTCTTAGGTATACCATGTAATCGAGCAATGTCTCTCATATAAACATCAACAATATTGGTCTCCTTGTGAATGAGCTTTACTGGAATAAAATGGGCAGCTTTAGTAAGCTTATCCACCACTACCATGATAGAATCATGTTGCTTGTTTGTTCTGGAAAGTTTGGTGATGAAATCCATTGTTACAACTTCCCATTTCCACTCAGGAATGGATAATGGTTGTAGAAAACCAGCTGGGTGGCTATGCTCAGCCTTTACCTTTTGACATTCTAAACATTTGGCAATAAAATCAACAACTTCTTTCTTCATGCCTGGCCAATAATATTGGCTCTTGACAGATGCAATAGTTTTCTGATAACCTGGGTGCCTAGCATAAGGTACATTATGCATTTCTCTCAATATCATATTTTTCAATTCATGGGAATTTGGTACATAAATTATGCCCCTGTATATAAGAATTTCATCATTTTCTATCTGATAGTCTTTAATTTTCTGTTGCAAATTACCTTGTTGTAATTTTGCCACTAATTCCTTGTATTGAAAATCTAATTTTGCAGCCTCTAAAATAATATGTTTCAAAACTGAATGGTACATGCTAATGGTTGTAGCATGAAATTCATGCACTCTTTATTTGAGTGCATTAACCACTTTTTTCTCTTTTCCCTTTATATGATTTATATCAAAGTCATATTCACTGAGAAATTATAACCATCTGCTTTGCCTGGCATTTAGAGTTAGCTGATCAAATAAATATTTCAAACCATTATGGTTTGTCCTCAGCTCAAAACTTTTCCCCATGAGGTAGTGTCTCCATTTTCTCAAGGCATGCACTATGGCTGCCAACTCCAAATCATGAGTGGCATAGTGTCTTTCATGCTCCTTCAACTTCCTTGATTCATAACATACAACAAACCCATTTTGACTGAGGACTCCACCAAGTCCTTCTTTACATGCATATGTGCATACAATAAAGTCTTCATTTGGATCTATAATCCTTAAAATTGGAGCACTAGTTAATAATTGGTTCAAGTGTTGGAAACTCTTTTCACAATTCAATGTCCACTTAAACTTCACACCCTTCTTTTGCAAGGAAGTGATTGGGTGTGAAATATTTGAGAATCTCTCAATAAATCTCCTATAGTAGACTACAAGGCCCATGAATGATCTGACCTCTGTCACATTCTTTGGCATTGACCAGTCTCTAATGGCTTCTATCTTCTCAAGATCCACTGCTACCCCATCCTATGAAATGATATGTCCCAAATAATGAATTTGCTTCTGATAAAATGAGCACTTGCTCAATTTGGCATACAATTGATGCTCCCTTAATACTTGTAATACCATCCTCAAGTGTTTTTCATGCTCTTCCTCTAACTTAGAATATATAATAATGTCATCTAAAAATACAATGACAAACTTATCTATGTATTCTCTGAAAATACTATTCATTAAACACATGAAGACAATTGGTGCATTTGATAATCCAAAGGGCACCACTGTGAACTCATAATGACCATACCTTGTTCTGAAAGCAGTCTTGTTGATGTCTTCTTCTTTAATTCTTACTTGATTATAACCAGACCTAAGATCAATCTTGGAGAATATTTTTGCATCTTTCATCTTATCAAAGAGGTCATCAATTCTTGGAAAAGGATACTTATTCTTCACAGCTACCTTTTTCAACTGCCTAAAGTCAATGCAAAGTCTCAATGTTCCATCCTTTTTCTTCACAAATAAAACTGTGGCACTCCAAGGTGACACACTTGGGAGTATATACCCCTTCTTCATACGCTCTTCTAGTTGCATTTGCAATTCCTTTAATTCCAGTGTACTCATCTTGTAGGGAGTCTTAGATACTAAAGTTGTTCCATGCATCAAATTTATGGAGAATTCAATGTCTCTTTTAGGGGGTAATCTTGGTATTTCCTTAAACACATCTTCAAACACTTTTAGGACTGCATAATCTTCAATATTTGACACCTTATCTTTAGGTGTCTCTTCCATATGTGTTTCAAATATTTGACACCCTTTTCTGTAGCATTTCTTCAACTGCAATGCTGAAATTTCTATGATAGTTACTTCCCTAGAAATTCCTTGCACTATAATTAGGTTCCCTTCCTCATCCAAGTAAGTAAATGTCTTGTTATGATAGTCTAGGATAACATTATGTTGGTCCAGCCAATCCATCCCTATTAGATAGTCATAGGAACCTAAAGGAAATATGTTTAAATCTTCCCCGGTGTTCATTCCATTCATGTCCATAAGACATGACTTAAGCATCTCATTAACTTTTCTTTTGGCTCTGGTAACTAGTTGCACCAACCAAAATTTTCCATGCTTGATTCTTGGAAAATGCAAGCTTTCCACCATCTTAGGATATATATAACTATGACTAGCTCTTGAAACAATTAAAATAGAAATGGTTTGGTTGTTGATCATACCTTCCACTTCAATCATATGTGGTCGATACTCTTCTTCTTTGTTGTTCAGGTCTGCATAGATCCTTGGTACATTTATGCCCATGTCCTCCAATGTTTCATCTTGTTGTACATTGTGAACAGTCCTTACTTTTTCACCTCTATGAGGACAATCTCTAAACATATGATCTCCTTTACAATGCCAACATTGAATAGGTGGATGCCTTGGCCTTTGACCCCCGGTCTCAATTGTTTTGGGTTCTCTAGAAGTTGGTTGTCCCTGAGGATTATTTCTAAAGAATGGTGGCTTAGTTCCCTTCTTCCTCTGATCCGTCTTGAATTTCTTCTTGTCTTCCCAAGATTTTTGGAAAGTTGGCCTTGCTTTTTTCTGATCATATAGGCACTTAGCTCACCTTATGGTCTCCTCCAATGTCTTGGGATCATCATATTGTATTTTTTCATTGATGAATGATGGTAATCCACTCAAACACCTTTGAATCTTATCTATCTCATCCTTGATGAAAGAAAAATACTTCAGTAATTCTAAAAACCTTCTTTCATATTCATCTATGGTCATACTCCCAAGCTTGAGTTAAAAGAACTCTTTCATTTTCTTGTCATAGTATCTCTTAGTCAAGTATTTCTTTTCAAAACAATTCTTGAATTCCCTCCAAGTAACACTTTTCTCTTTAATGTGTTGCACTTGCACAAGTTGATCCCACCACATGGATGCCTTTCCCTTGATTTAATAGATGGAAATTCCTCCTTCTGCATGAGATGAATAATTAAGCAATAGAAAATACCTTCTCATGCCCAGCAGCCATGTCTCTACATCTTCATCCTTCTTGTTCTCACCATCAAATGTAGGAGGTTTGATTTTTTTCATTTCTCCTCGTAGCTCATCCACCCCATACCTCTAATGCTTCCTGATAGGGGATGGAATTAAGCTGATGTATTCTCTCTTATTGGAATGCCTTGGGGAGTGACGGTGATGTCTGCTAACACTTTGTGTTCTTATTTTCTCATTGGGAGACCTGTGACTTCCTGATTTGCTTGAGCCACTCTTCTTATCCAATTTATTTTCTATTTTGTTCAAGCTCTACATTAACTTCATGTTGAATTCATCCTGCTTATCCTTGGCTCTCATAATACTTTCATTATCATATTTATGGATTTGGACATCCTTCTGCAATTTTTTAATGGTCTCTACCATATTCATGTTTCCATCCCTTCATTCTCCATGTCCATTGGAGTTTGTTCCTTCATTGCCCAAATGGACATCCATCCCTCTGATCTCATATTCCAGGATGTAAGTCCCCTATGCATATTCCATTCCTTTTCACTCTTTTTTGATACTAATCTGGTCTATTTTTTGCTAAACCTACAAAATGTGAATCCAACGTAACTTTGTCAGGCTAACTGTTTCAACAATTTCATGAAAATATGAACCATTCTGGTTCAATAATAAATAAGAATTATTTCTTCTGATTTCCTGAAAAATTGATTTCCCAGATCAATGTTTTGGGTGAATAATTATATTATATTGTCCAATACCTTTTCAACGATTACTCCCTTTCTCAATTTCGAGTCTTGAGCAGAAAGTTATGGTTATTTGAAAATTGTCCATTAATTTTTCTATTCACTCTTCAACTTGGTGCAATTTTGTGTTGTAATTATGCATTTTTGCACCTACTCCATTGGATTTTTCGTAGGATCTAAATTGGTTTTATTAATATACATAATTTGGACAGTCTGTTCAAGTTTCACCTTTTCTGGGTTCCGGGATACTAGTTATAGCCTGCTGAAGTTCTAGGCCAATTCGTGTTTTTGGTATAAAATGTTACAGGTACCTTATTTTCCATATTAAACATTTTTAACATGCCCAAAAGTTTAACTCATCTCTAGGAATTTCTTCTATGTTTCAATATCTTTCCAATGACTACTCTCGCGCCTCAATCTGATTCCAGAGCATAAAGTTATGGCCCTTCGAAGTTAGTTGGGCCTTGAAATTTACCCTCCATTGTTTGTCTTGTAACTTCCTCATAAAATCTCTATTTGACGAACGGTTTACACCATTAGAAATCTCTCTCTAGGATCTTTCATTTGAGCTGCAAATACATAGTGTGCCTTGGTACACTCTATTCTCATGGTTTTTGAGTAGCTAAAAACGTTGTTAAGGGCCTCAAAAACGCACTGTGGAAAGATGACCTTCAAAAGTATAAAATCTCACAGAAATTTGTTGGTTTTCTGTTGTTGTAGACCATTCAAATGACTTCACGTGCACAAATCTGAGCCTATGAGCCCATATTTAGCATTCGAAGCAACACCATAAGGTAGTGCATGCTCCCCACACCAATAATCAATGTGGATCACTTCTCTATCGTGCCAATAACAAGTGCGCACTAATTTTGTGTCGTGCGCCAATATCCACCGTGCAAAATTTTGGTTCTTACACTAATACATGTTGCACGCAATTTTTGTGTCATACACTAATAATCCATGCACATTTCACTATACGCATTGTACCATGTCAAATTTTAGTACGCCCCCACCACGCACCAGTACTCTGTGCGCACCATTAACTAAAATGTCACATGACAACATTTACCCACACTGCACGTGCACCAACAAAATTTCTCTGCACTCTGCCAATACTGCGCACACCACGCACACCATTATTATGCGTGTGCACATCGCGCATGCCATTATTACACATGTGCCCTCAATCCACACTACACAATGCTAAATTTACTGTGCACACCCGCACGGCAAAATTTTCCGTGCATTACCATTCTACATCGCACAGCACCAAAATTTAAGTGCGCAGACCCACGTGCCAATATTTTTCCGTGCAGTGTCAAATTTAAGTATGCACACCCACACGCCAATATTTTTTTGCGCAAAGCCAAATTTTAGCGCGCGCACCCGTACGCCAATATTTTTCCGCGCAATGCCAAATTTTAGCGTGCGCACCAGCACGCCAATATTTTTCCACACAACACCAAATTTTAGCATGCACACCCGCACGCCAATACTTTTTCGCATAGCGCCAAGTTTTAGTGCATGCACTAGCATGCCAATAGTTTTCCGCTCATTGTCAAATTCAAGCATGGGCACCTGCATGCCAAAATTTTTCACATAGCACAAGCTTTTCACTGCGCATCATGCATTTTTAGTGGCCCACCTATGCACATTCCTTTTTATGGAAATCAATTCCTTGTGAATTTCGTTGCAGAAATTGGGGCTTTTGCTTAAATTTTTCCCAATTTTTACCATAGACATTCTGCAACTGTGAAATTTGTTCAATTTCACCCCGATAACACCAATTCAACCTCTGCGACAACATATTGTTGTGGGTTGACATTTCTAAAACGAATTTTTCCCAAACTCAATTCACAAATTGAGAATTTTAATCAACTAATATCACTCCATCTGTCATTGTTATTGGATAAATCGGTAGGTGCAGACACCAACTGATCTCCCTAGATCCACCTAGCTCTAGAACAAAACACACCAGAACATGACGCTTTCCTTAAGTTTTAAATACTGAAATTACTAACTAAAGAGGGATAGGTGACATACTGTTTAAATGTCGCTTCCTCTCACCATCGCCATCCTAACTCCATTCCAACACTCATACAATGATGATCCTACAAAAGAACACAACCAACCAAAGTGATAGTAATAGAATAAACCCAATATAAACCTATGTATGTGATCAAGGAATCATACAATAAAACACAAGAAGCTTTATAGGAAAGAATCATATTATTGTATCATATTAAATGTGAAAGAGAGATTACAACCATGGCCTTGATGTCGTGAGGTCCCTTCCAACTGTCCTTCGTTCCCCACACACTTCCACTCCGAGAATTCTAAGAGCATAGATCTGATAATATTCACAATCTATCTTGACAAAGTGGCTCATCTAGCCAAGCTAACAATCTCCAAAGCTCAATCCAATCTAAGCTAATCCCAAAAGCCAAAGCTCCAAACTCCAAAGCTAACTTTCTCCATGAGAGATCCTCTCCTTTTATAAGTTGAAGAGGATAAGGTGAGGAGGTTAGGATTATCCCACCAAATCATGAAAGTGAGTAAGATCCAAACCATTCAGATACCACCTCACCATGGAAGTTTCTCCTTCTAGAAGCATCGAGAAGATGCTCGTTTTTCCCAGGTATGAGCATTCTTGCAGCCTACTTATAGAGAAACCTGTGAACCTCTCACAACCCAGCTAAGGTGCAACCTACGAGAATCAGGCATTCTCTCACCCTAGCCATAGTGCAGCATGCGAAAATCCTCTTTAATAGGGTTTTTACAAAGGGAAATGCAACTTCTTTTCTCAGGAAAAGTTATTCTCCCTTCTTTCTTCAGGAACTCAGGCCACTGACCCCTATGAAGAGTATAGACAGGTTTACATCATTAACAGTCATAGGGATGACGAATATAATGTGTAACAGAAAGCCCCCCAAAGTATTTATTTAGAACAGAGTGATAGCTAAAATACTTTGTCGAGTGTGTGTAGGGAACAAGGAACAGTCGGTCAGAAACCTGCCAACAAACAAGGAAATACAGTACAATAATATATCATAACTGAGGTAGGCATTCCCATACTCAGAAAACAAATGACTCAAAGCATGCATGCCGACATGCAATGATCCATGTCAAGTAAGACAAGGTCATGGCCACCAAACATACACCATGGATCCATCCCATTATGAATCAAATATGAACATAGCCACCAAAAAATACATTGTGGATCTATGTGTTAAAGACTCAAATTTGAACATAGCCATGAGGCATACAATGTGGATCTATGAAA
>JASDQU010507292.1:33880-50956 GCA_032191745.1 Picea mariana
GTGGGCAAAATTCTCCATCATTTCGTCCCTCTGTCGTGTGAGAGCTTTCTCAAGCAACAGATTGATAGGATCGTCTGCTCCGTCGTTTTTCTTTTCTTCCGCCATTAAGGGTTTCTTGGGTGTGCAAAAGCGATTGTCTTCAAGAGAGATAATCTCGAGACCCAACTTGCTATACTCGGACCTCGTCAGGAACATGCACTGAAAAAACGATCAAGAGCAGTCTTCTCTGATACCACTGATCTGGATTATTTTCGACACGAAATGAGATCGGAGATATAATAAAGAAATGCATAGAGATATCACAGATATTCAATAATATAACATAAGTGTATCAGAGATGCAACCATAAACACAGATATATAGTAATACACGATTTCTATTAATGAAATAAATGTACAGAGACTGTAAAAATACAGAGTGAAAGACTCGCTAGAATGGTGGCAGCTTATCTCTGAGAAGAGATGTGACAGCTACTTGCATTTGCAAGAAGATGATTACAATGAGGCTCTGAAGGCCTTTTTTACAATAAACAGGAATGCCAAAACCCCTAGACATCCAAAAACATAACCCTAGGAGATGAAGCGCCAAAATTCATGTGGGCCTCGTTTGGGTAAGTGAGTACATCAACTTCCCGGGGTCGTAACTTTTGCATACGATCTCCGTTTTAGGTGTGTGATAGCTTGTTGGAAAGGTCTTGTCGAGGAAATTCATATTGAGGGCTCAATCATATTATCAACTATTATTGAGGACATTGATCTCGAAAAACCTTCATTTGGGCCCTCAAAATGGCCCTGAAAGTTAAAAACTGCAAAAAATAGTAAATTGCCAAAATTGCTAGAAAACTGTTTTAAGTCGGTCGGAAAAAGTGGGTGGCCACCGATATCCACTTGGATCAGTAAACTTTCTATCTTGCCATATGTCTTTGAATCTTAGATCATTAACCTGTTTATTTACATTTTAAAAAAAAGCTCTTAAATTATTAATTGTTACTAACTCTATACCAAATATAATGAATAACAAATTTTCATATTAACCAATATGATACAATATCAATACCATACTTTTGTTATTAACGCCATCATTAAATATATCACATTAACCTTCTTCTTAATCCCTTCCTAAAAAAAATTCTTTGCCCACACTCACATGACGAAGTATACACATAAGTGGTGATGGACGTTCTTTCTATATTTTCTCTTAGAAATCAAGGGTTTTGTATTAGAATAATTTTCGCTCCAACGTCAAGGGAGTATTAACCGAAACACTTCACCTAAATATTAAGTCAAGAGTCAATACTAGAAAAGTTGGGTTAATAGTAAATATTGCAAAATTTTGAAGAGTACGAAGACGGGATTGTTTAGGTCAATAGTCAATATTACAAAAGCGTGAAGAATATAAAGATGGAATGGGAATTACGGCGAGAAAAATATAAAAATTAATTTAGAATTTGAATTTTTATTAGTATAATTTTATTTAAATAATAATAATTTAATGTTAAGGTCATGAATAACTAAGATATTAAATTAGTATATAAGTTTTTTTTTGTTAAAATTTATTTTTTTCACGTAAAAAATTGATTATTAAAGTGTATGAGGTGTACATACTCTATTTTTTTATGGATTTGAACCTTTGATTAGAAGGTTGGGTAGGAGGTCATATGTTCAAATCTAGAAGGGGTAGGGTATGTACTCCTTCGTAGACTTTAACACTCAAATTGTTGCAGGTAAGGGGTCCCTTATCCCACAAACAAAAAGATCTCAAACACTAATTTAATTGATTGTAACATTAAAATTAGATTATTATTATTATTATTTAAATAATATTATTCTAATCATAATTTAATTCAAAACTAATTTTATTATTTTTCTCCATGTAATTCTCATTATTGTGTTCTTCAAACTTTTCTAACAATGTGAAATTAAAAAATAGAGATATACAATTTTTTAAATATTTATAAATTTAAAGTATGTATATATATATATATATATATATATATATATATATATTGCTTAGCCTCAACAATAATTGGCTCACAAATAACAAAATTTGTCACAAGGATTTGAATAGTGTGGGGATGATAACATTTCTCCTTCCTAACTATCCAAGTTAGACTTAATTGACAAGAAGAATGCTTTGCTTGTTATGCATCTCATCCAATTAAGTTGGAAGAAGACTTTTTTTTTTAATTAATAATTTAATATGGTATAATTATAATTTAGAAACCCTTAACTCAAATACTTGGGTAAAAAATATATTGTTATTCACCACAAGGTAGTTGGTAGATTTTTCAATTGGGTGTAACTTGAATGGTTATGAGGAAAAGTAAAAATTATATTGTTAATCACCACAAGGTAGTTGGTAGATTTTTCAATTGAGTGTAACTTGAATGGTTGTGAGGAAAATTTGTTGCCTTCCTCAGTTAGGCTAAAATCCCACTTTGTAGCTTGTTTTCTTTTAGTGAGTTGATTCTTGATTAGCTTACCATAGAAAAAAAAAAAGTGGTAAATTTATAATATTATTTAATATTGTTACAACCTTAATTTCCACCCTACATTGTCAAAAGGAACACAATAGAAGATGTAAGCCAAGACATGTCCCTCAGCACAAGGTTTACACAATTTTTGAGGGGTGTCGTTGGTCACATATGAGATGACTAGCCACATGTTGCTTGACACTAGTTCACAACAAGTGACACCCTCAACAACCTTCTAGATTTCCATAGTTTTGATATAATGACCCCACTAGGTTGTTGATTTGTTTTTAGTGTTTTCTTGGTTAAAGACTTTCGTCAAACACTTTGATGTTAAACCCCAAACTCACTGCAATGACCCCTTTTCTACTGTTGTAATATTTTCAATGTGTTGTTGGTCAAGACTTTCGTCAAACACCTTGGTAGCATACCCCAATACTGTTGTTATATCTCTTTCTATGGTTGTTGTAGCATTTTTAGTGTATTTCTGGTTTTGTGTTTTTGTCAAACACTTAGGCTATAGGTTCATATCCACAGTAAAATACCTTTGTAGACTGTTGTTGAATTTCTAGGTTGGTTTCTTAAGCATTTAGGATAAGTGTAGGGGTTCTAATGTACCAAATATTTCTCTCATACATTCAAATAATTACAACAAAGTACCAACACAAAATAACTCAAATTTAAAGTACCCAAAACAACAAGTAAACACCACAATTGCTAATTGATTTTATTATGACTCTAACTTGGTGCATATGTAAGGTTCTAGAGTGGTTCAGGTATACAAAAACAAGTAGAAAACGAACCTCTTTACCCAACAACAATACTTATATAAGAAAAACGAACCTGTTGTCCATAAACTCATCCCCCACACAATGTACAACCAACACAAGAAATGGCAGCATCTTCCAAATAAATCTTAGTTGTTATTGGATGAATGTGGCTCCCGCACTGAAAACTCAGTCCAACACACTACAAATCGGTTTCCTTAAGGAAATGGCATCCCTTTATGAAGAAATACAACCACCCTACTCTAAAACTCATCCCACTATCAATCAGATTTGTTCTCCTCAAAAGATTGGTGCCCTAATACTCAGATTCAATACAACAATGATGGATTTTCAGCCTCTTCCAAGTGGAATTCGTCTTGCACTAAAAGTTTGGCCCCAAACAACAATAAATCAACCTTTTCCTCAATGGAACTTGGACCTTGTACCAAAATCGGTCTGCATAATAAATTATGGCTCCCACAAATCCCAACTGCTACAAAATACAAATCAAACTCTCAAAGATAAGATGGCTACTACAAAGCCCAAACTACTGCAAAAAGGTAGATCAAACTCCTCAACCATGAAATCCAAATGGAAGACCTAGATGGACTTCCCAATTAGTGGCTAGGGTGGATCTCTCACCATTGAAAACAAATTAGCTAGGGTGGATAGTCTCACCACTGAAACCAATCAAACAAGGGTTTCCTCCAAACCCCAAAGACTCCAAGAGCTCTCCAAACCAATATCAAAATGATCATCAACATAATGAGAGAATATGAGCCCCTGTCTCTCCTTTATACCCCCTTTTACCTTTTTCCCCTCAAGTTACTTTTAATTCATATTTAATATTTTCTCATAAAGTCACTTTATTAATCTAATAACCCTTTTTACTCGAAAAAGTGATTTATTTGACTTTAAAGCGTTTCGGACCACGTGAAGTCACATTTTTTTTATCATCTCAACCTTTAGAGGTTTTCCTTCTGGTTCCAATGAGATATTACACTAAGGTGTCCCTCTCAGATAATTTATTAAAATGACAACCTTAGCGAATTCCATTAAATTATGCTCAATAATACTCCCAAATTACAGGAACGGTCAAAATGCAACAGAATCAAAATCCGACTGCACAAGAATGATCTTGATGATGAAATATGATAAGTGGACCTCTAAGAGCATCATATAACTCCTCCAAACTGCTCGAACTCACTGTTAACCTCCATTTATGCCTCTGGTCAGGCTGACAGAAACCCATAAGGTCACCTCCAACTACAGAGCAAGGGAATCCAAAAATGGGGACATTACATTCGAAGAGATGAGTGAGGGTTGAGTTGGTTCTTCATGAAATGATCCTTATAAGTCATATCATTTAAGTCTCCATTGGTTTCTAGAAGATATAGAAGCTCTCCCAAGCCTCTTCCAAGAGTCTATATAAAGAAGTAAAATCTTGAGCATGAGAATGAAGAATCATTTGTAGAGTTATTGTTATGGAGAAAATATCACTGGTGGATAGTAAGATCTCCCTAGAATATTCCTATTGATCCTAGACAGATAGTGGGCTAGACTTCTATGGTTCTCCCTAGGAACAAGCAATTAGATTCAAGATTACAAAAGGAAATGGGAGAATGAAATACCTTATTTTCAAGATTGTCCTTCGTATGTCTTGGTTATTGTAGTCCTAAAGTTCCATCTCTAGCTCATACAACCTGGTTTTTGCACACAAGAGACAAAACAATACCATTCTACTTCTCTTCCTAGTGTTAAAATCTTAGATCTAGCTTGGATCTAACCCGATCTATGAAAGAACAAATCAGATTTGAACATTCATGCATGAAATATAAATATTCATCGGGGAAAACCAATGATCTATTAATTCAAATGACATAAGTACATCAATAAAATTACCTCAAGGTGTAGATGCACTCCTCCTTGCCCCTTGGTCCTTGCTCCTCCTCAACTCTTCAACTAAACTAAGAAACTTGATTGCAACTGATGTAGACGGAGAAGATCCTTTGTATTTGGACAACATAATTGTTATATACTTAATTTTCACCCTACATTGTCAGAAGGGACACAATAAAATATGCAAGCCAAGACATATCCCTCAGCTTAAGGTTTAGTCAATTTTTTAGGGGTGTTGCTGGTCACATATGAGATTACTAGTGACATGTCACTTGACACTAGTTCACAACAAGAGACACCCTCAAACACCTTCTATATTTTTGGAGTTTCGAAGAGATGAGCAAGGGATGAGTTGGTTATTTGTGGTATGAGCCTTGGAACTTACATCATTCGAGTCTCCATTGGTTTCTAAAATATCTAGAAGCTCTCCCAAGCCTCTTCCAATAGTCTATATAAAGAAGACAAATATTGAGCATGAGAAGGGAGAATCATTTGTAGATTTATGTTGTCCAAATACATAGGAGATTATCCATCTACATCAGTTGCAGTAAGATTGCCTATCTTGGTTGAAGAGATGAGGAGGAGTAAGGAGAAAGGGGCAAGGAGGAGTGCATCTACACCTCGAGGTAATTGCATCGATGTAATTTTGTCATTTGAATTAATAGATCATCAGTTTTCCCCTATGAATATTTGTATTTCATGAATGAATGTTCAGTCTGATTTATTCTTTCATAGATAAAGTTAGATCCAAGCTAGATGTAGGATTCTAACACTAGGAAGAGAAGGAATATGGTATTTTTTTGTTTCTTATGTGCAAGAAGAAGGTTGTAGGAGCTGGAGCTAGAACTTTAGGACTGCAGTAGCTAGGACATATGAAGGATGACCTTCAAAATAAGGTATGATATTATCCCATTTCCTTGTTTAATATTGAATATAATTTTTTATTTCTAGGGAGAACCACAAAATTCTGGCCAATTGTCTATCTAGGATCAATAGGAAGATCCTAGGGAGATATTACTATCCACTCTTGAGATTTTCTCCGTAACAGAATTGTTGACTCCACTAGGGAATAATATTTAATTCTTCTCGACTTTATATCCCTTTCCTATTATCTTTTGTTTCTTTTTTTGATTTGGTTGTTTTCTTCCCTAGTACTCCCTCAGAGATTAAATCTCTCAGATCTGATAGATCTGAGTCGGATATTTCTCTTTTTCCAAAAATTATGCAAGGTGTCACTTGTTGCACTATTGGTGTCAAGTGACTAGTCGCTTGTTGCAGGTCATCTGACTCGCGACACCCCTTGTAAAATTTGAAAATTGCAAGGTTTCCATATTTATTTGGTCAGATCTAGATGTGTTTGATTTCATAGATCTGTGATTGATTTGTGCCCTTGGATCTTGTCTTTGGTTGAGTCCTTTTGTCACACCTTTTTTCTTCAATTCTTGTTTGAAGTGTGTTTGTGTGGCTTGCTTGGATTGCTTGTATACACTTGTTTGTTGTGTAGTGATCCACCGAAGTTGGACAATGCACCTGATTCAGATTTTATGAGCAGAATGAAATGAATACAGATTATTAACATGTTCTTAACACAAAATAACAGAGATACAGTTGTTAGCAACATTTCTTGTCATGGACATAAGAGTATTCGGGTCTGCTAGTTGCACAAGAAGCGCTCGAGTGCAGCATGGAAAAATCTTGTTTTAGGCTTCTAAGCAGCTAAACAGGCGAGATTATGTTATCGACGGTCCGGATTCATCCATAAGGGCAGATCGACGATTGGCGGGAAATCACGGTTAGTGAAATTGCGCTGAGGTTAGCATGGATGGCGCCCATATTGTGTGCAGGAGGGGATAGCAGCCGTCCATCCGGAGGACGCGTGGCGCAAGATCTAGTTGCATTGGTGTTTCGGTATTCGGAAGTTCGAAGGGTGAAGACTCCATGACATTTTACATCTTGAAACCCCGAACCCCGAAAATGCCGAAGGTCAGGCTTGCAGCATCACAAAGCGCTCTTAAGCCGTCCATCCAAAGGATGCGTGGTGTGTGATTAGGCCCCTTTCCTTTTCGCCCATCGCGATTCCAGCGCGCAAGGAGCAGCTCCTTCGCATCCCCAAAACACGAAGTGCCAGGAGTGTCCAGGATCGGGGCCCACAATGTCGCCAAGCGAGTTTGGGACCGTCAGATCAGGGAAGGACGCGTGGCATCAAGTTAAGCCATCTCGGTGTTTCGCTCATTGCGATTTCAAGAATCAAGGATCAGCCCCTTCTTATTTACGAACGCCAAAAGCGCCTTTGAGAGTAAACACAGGGTCACAGCCCTTGGTCACATGGGAAAATAGAAAGAGCTGTGAAAAAGGGGCCAAGGGTGTTGAGGCCAGTCATCGAAAGGATCATCGCGATTCCCAGGTGCCATCTGATCCGACCTCAGTCCTGCTTTTTTCTTGGAGTAAATGAAGGTGAGAAGGGGTGGTTGAAACCTCTCTTCATTCCTTAAGTGTAGGGTATGGAGGGTTTGGTAGGCTGTCTGCCTGAGAAGGTCCTGTGTACCCATTTTTCCAAAGAAGGCCATGTCGAGTCCTCGACTAGCCAGAGAGGTCTGCACACGCCAACTCGGCATTTAATGGCTCAGCTACTCCCCTTGCAGGATCCATGCATAGTTAAGGTGGCGTCTGATGGAGAATATCCATCCGAATTTGGCTGAAGGGACACCAAGCTTTGGATGACCGAACACGCCTCTGTTAGGTGAATTCTTTTGAGTATATAGACTCAGTCTTTGTATTTTGTAATTATCGATGGTAGAGCAAAGCTCCCGACTGTAATGTTTTAATAGACATTCTAGCTTTCTGGTTATGCATCTGTATGTGAGATTTCTTATTTTATAACAGGCAGTCTTTCTTACTCCATCTAAAGTTTCATCTCATGCTAAGAGAGTTTGTGAACGACTGATTCGTGCGAATTATTGCAATTATGTTATAATAAAGGATTTATTGTGGCATTATTGTATTCTCTGGTTTTTGCATTTGAATGTAAGAAGATCTTGCGTTCGGATGCCTTCTCCTACAGTCTGTTAGAAACCTGATGTTTATGACAGACCCTTGCATCTCTCTGGTACAAGTCTTCCCCCTACTCACCCTTACTATGACTCACTATATGAAGTTTGACTAAGACCTCACTTGCCCATGCATACCTGACCTAGTTTCAGAGTTAGAACAATGTTGTTTTGAGTTAGCATTCCATTCAATCACCCCTTGTATAAACAAATCGCGACATAAACTGATGGGCATTGGGCTCTACTCCTGCTGCAATCCAGGGGTGACTTCTGACGCTAACATTTCTGGCGCCGTTGCCGGGGACGAAGTTGAAAATTTTCCCTGGGATTGAATGACATTGAGCTTCTGATTCTGAAGGTGCATCAGGTATCAGAGCCTTCAAGGATTGCTACTGTGCACCTGACGACTCCACTGTGGTGAACCTGCTGTGTTAATTGTGGTTTTCAGAGGTAGACACAAACGGTCTCATCCACAGCTGCCTCTAGCTACACCTGAAACTGATCCAGAGGTGGTTCTCAGAAAAGGAAAGGCCTCTAAAGGAGAAACTCCCATCGCCGAACCAGGTAATCTGCCATCTCCTTCTATAGGGACTCCATTTTCCCCTCCTCAGTTTCTTAATAGAACTCCTTCGGAGGTTTCCCATTTCCTAAATTTCAGGAGTGTTCCTGCTGAGTTTTCCCCTCTTGGTTTGGGATTGGAGGGAGAAACCCTTGTCACTCCCCTCTCCTCTGAAGCAGTATTTTGGCGTAGACCCAGGACTGCAGAAGATTTCCCCACTCCTCCTCTTGTTACTGTTACCACGCTGGCACAAAGAGGAGCACCTACTAACTTGAGTCTGTTAGCCTTCTCCTTAAATCCCCTTTTGTTTCCCATCCCAATTCAAGACTCATTCCCAGTAGCCCCTGCGCGAACTCCTTCTCCTCCAAGTTCTCCTCCACCTAATATTCCTATGGCTGGTGCTAATCCCCCTCTAAATAGAATGGACACCATAGTTGCTGCCAGGTATGCTCCCTTAATCCTACCCCATCCCATGAACCCTCTCCCTGCTGGAGATTACTTGAAATATATGCCCAAGTTCACTGGGGAAGGGGACATGACTGCGGAAGAGCACCTGGCTGCTTTCTATAGTTATGCAGACAACCTGAACATTGAAAATGAAGATGTCTGGATGAGAGTCTTTGTCCAGAGCCTGGATGGTGAGGTGAGGAGGTGGTTTAGAGAATTGGCCCCCAGATCTATTGCTGGGATTGAAGCCCTGGATAGTACTTTCCTGAGGCAGTGGGGAGATAGGAAGGATTTCATGTATTACATGACAGAGTTCGGGTCTCTGAAGAAGGTGGAAGGAGAGTCTGTCTCTGAATTCTCCAAAATATTCAATAAGATGTATAATAAAATTCCTGTCGAAATAAAACCCTTAGAAGCCTCGGCCAAGATTTCTTATGCTAGTGTGTTTGGCCTTGATTTCTGTCTTTTATTGAGAGAAAGAAGAGCCACTTCCTTAGCTCAAATGAAAGATGCAGCCATAGAAGTGGAATCCAACGTATTAGTAGCTGATAGACTGAGGAACAAGGCCAACGCAGACAGAATAAAGGGAAGATCGGAAACCTCAACTTCTGGCCCATCGGTGCCTCACCCTCAAGTGGATGAACTGACCAAGATGGTGAAGTCTCTGTCTGTAGAGATGGAGAGAATGAAGGTGGAGGGGAGACAAGCATACAAGGGCCCCCAAAACGTCGAAAAGAAAGGAGGTTTCAGGAGGCCAAACAGTATTACTTCCCCGACTGTGCAAAGAGAGAGGGGAAGAGACAGAGAAGACTAGAGAATCTAGGCTCCTTTTCAAAACAATTTTGTGGCTGAGGAGGAAGAGGGGGGAATAGATGAGCTTGATCCTGAAATCCATTGCTTCGGAGACACTCCTCTTTTTCCTCATCTCACTCAATCAGTATATGAGGAGTCTCTCATGGATAGTCAGCTAAATGAATTGAGCAAGGAAGGCAAGGCTAATGGCATCCGAGGCAGGTATGACCTGAGGTCCAAGAAAAAGACAGTGGCACCTGATGTTCCTGAGCAGTTCACTGGAATAAAGAAACCTACTAATAAAGTAGCAATCAGTCACGGAGGTAAGAAGCCCCAACCCCTCTCTCCCATAGTCCAAATTCATGTTCCCGAAATAAGAGAAATTCTAAAGCTTACATCTTCTTTTAATTTCGAGCATGAGGTTCAAAAGATCAGAATCCCTATGCCCCTGATCGAATTGATCAAACATGAAGGGTTCAAGAAATGCTTCTCTGATCTTTTACAGTCTGAAGTCTCATGCCTTCCCACAGGCTTCATAAATCTCCAATATGAAAAGCCAACAGTTGTCCTAGGCCCCATGGTAGAATATAGAGATGACTCATCCCCCCCCTTCTACACATCCTTGAACATACATGATAAAGTGTTGCATAACTGCCTCATGGATTCAGGGGCTTCCGACAACCTTATGCCCAAAATAGTAATGGAAGAATTGGGACTGGAGGTGACAAAAACTTATCATGATTTATACTCTTTCGATTCAAGGAGAGTGCAGTGTCTGGGAGTCATCAAATACCTGGTGGTTTCCTTGTTTTAGCTGCCCATGAAGAGTGTGGTCATGGATATTGTGGTAGCTGATGTCCCCCCCAAGTTTGGCATGCTGTTGTCAAGATCTTGGATTAAAAAGCTTGGAGGAACATTACAGATGGATCTCTCATATGCCACCATTCCAGTCTTCGGAGGGGAGTGAAGGAGATTATATAGGGAAGCTCAGCTAGCCTACATTGTTAGTGATGAAGCAAACCCCACCAATCACCCCATCTTTGCACTTGACACCGATTTGGGGTCTAGTTTATTGCAGCTCACTAATGCTCCTGAAGACCCTTTCCAAGTCAAAAGGCAGCCTAGTCCTAATTATCTAATTCCCCCTCCAACCATCTCTGTTTGGAAGATGTTTTTTGACGGAGCTTCTTCTAGCAAAGGTGCTGGCGTCGGGGTATTTTTCATGTCACCTTCTCAAGATACCATATCCATGTCATACAAACTAGAATTTGAAACCACCAACAATGTGGCAGAGTATGAAGCTCTTGTTCTGGGTGTGAGGGATGCAAAGGAAATGGGAATTAAAGAGATATCCATATTTGGAGATGCTGAGTTGATTATCCAGCAAGTCAAGAATGCCTATCATGCTAATAATCCCTGGCTCAGAAATTACAGAAATGAGGTATGGGACTTGATGGATAGTTTCTTCTTGGCTTTTAACATTTCTTTCATTCCGAGGGGGGGAAATACTTCGGCCGATTCTTTGGCTGTCTCAGCTAGTCTTCTCAAAGTTCCTCTGCCGCCTATGGTCAAATCTGATGTTGAAATAAAATATAGGCCTTCTGTGCCGGACAATGTCAAGCATTGGAAGGTATTTGAAGATGATCTAGAAATCAAAAGATTTCTACAATCTGTCGATTAATTTTCTACGTTGCACATTGATCAGGATCCTGACCTGGAAGGTGACCCTCACCCGGAGGTGTTTTTAAATAAAATTGCTAACCACCAGATTATTCAGCTACCTAGCAGTCACATTCCGAGGGGACTAGTCCCGTTAGAAAGATTGTTCGATGGGAATGATGTGGCAGTAAAGGGAAGGGTTTCAGATGAATATGCTAACACAACTGAGTGAAACATTGGCACACCGGAGGAGCCTAAGTTTGTCAAGCTGTCAAGGAGTTTGACTAGATAACAGAGGGCCGAATATACTGAGTTGCTGAGAGAGTTTGCTGATGTGTTTGCATGGACCTACGATGACCTCAAGACATATGACACATCTATCATTGAACACAAGATCCCACTAAAGGAAGAGACTAAGCCATTTAGGCAGAAGCTAAGATAGATAAATCCCATGTTGCTACCTGTCATGGAGAAAGAAGTGAAGAAGTTGTTAGAGGCCCAGATCATCGTCCCCTTGAGATATTCCGAATGGGTGGCTAATTTGGTTCCAGTAAGAAAGAAAAGTGGAGAAATCAGGCTTTGTGTCAATTTCAGAACCTGAACAGGAGCTCAAAGAAAGACAATTATCCCCTACCCAACATGGAACACATATTGCAGAGAGTAGCCGGTGCATCTAGGATTTCCATGATCGAAAGTTTTTCTGGCTACAATCAGTTATCTGTCATGCCTGAAGACAGAGAAAAAACGACCTTCACCACTCCTTGGGGAACATTTATGTATGCCAAAATGCCTTTCGGGTTGATGAATGCAGGAGCCATATTTCAGCGAGCCATGGACATAGCCTTCATCGGGGAGAAAGATAAGTTTGTGGTGATCTATCTGGATGAAATAACGGTCTTCTCCAGGTCTGACAAAGATCACTACTGTCACCTGAGAAAAGTTTTTTCGAAGTGTCGGAGGTTTGGCCTTTCCCTAAATCCCAAGAAATCTTTGTTTGCTATGAAGGAAGGGAAGCTGTTAGGTCATATAGTATTGGTAGAGGGAGTAAGGATTGATCCTAGCAGGATAGAGAAAATTCAGACCCTATCACTTCCCAGATCTAAGAAGGAAGTTCAGGCCTTTTTGGGGAAGATTAATTTTTTGAGGAGATTCATTTCAAATTTTACTGAACTGGTGAAACATATCACAACCATGCTTAGGAAGGGAAACAAAGTGAAATGGACTGCTGAACCCAAGGAATATTTTGTCCAAATAAAAAGGGCATTGACTGAGGCACCTGTGCTGATCAGTCCTGACTATTCCAAAGATTTCCTAATTTTCTCTTTTGCTTCTTTTGATACAGTAGCAACGGTCTTGTTGCAGAAAAATGAGGAAGGACGAGAGCAACCATTGCCTTCTTCAACAAGGCACTAAGAGATGTAGAAGTTAGGTATGAAATCATGGAGAAGCAAGTCTATGCCTTGGTGAAAGCTCTCAAAGCTTTCAGAGTTTATGTCTTGCACTCAAAAGTGACCGCATTCATTCCTTCAGCCTCTATGAAGGACATCCTTGTACAACCCGCCATAGACGGGAGAAGGAGTAAGTGGATAGCCACGATTCTGGAATTTGATTTGGAAATAAAGCCTACCAAATTGATCAAAGGTCAAGGTTTAGCCAAGATGTTGGCTAAAGCCAATTGCAAAGCTTTGGGGATAAGTTTCATCAACAAATGCACAGGAATTCAACAAGGTCGGCTGTTTGACATGGACCCTCAAAGGGAGCCCCCATTGGCTTGATGTCCTTGGTATAAGGATGTCATATACTTTCTGCAAGAGTTGCGGCCTCTAGACGGCCTGCAAAGAAACAAAGCAAGAGCTCTAAAGCTCAAGGCGTTCAGATACTGCCTTATCGATCAAATTGTATACTGGAAAGACCCCCTGGGGGTGCTTTTAAAATGCATGGATCCACAAGAGGCCAACAGGATCATGGTTGAATTTCACAGCAGCCTATGTGGAGGGCACCATTTCTGGAAGACCACGGCTCACAAAATCCTCAGAGCTAGGTTCTACTGGCCCACCTTGTTCACTGATGTCTGTCTAAGAGTTAGAGCCTGTATCCCGTGCCAAAGATTTTTAGGAAAGCAACAGCTCAAGTCTCTGCCTTTAAAGCCTGTAGTTTTTTTAGGACCTTTCCAGCAATGGGGCCTAGATTTTATTGGAGAAATCCAACCTGCTTCCAGCGAGCAGCACAGATGGATCCTGACTGCCACAAATTTCTTTACTAAGTGGATCGAAGCCATCCCCACCAGGAGTGCTTCCCACAAGGTAATTATTGGATTCCTGGAAGACCTCATCACAAGATTCGGCTACCCAAGAAAGATTGTCACTGATAACGTAGCCTCTTTCAAGGCTAAGCCATTAGCCAAGTTCTGTGAGCAATTTGGGATCAAACTGATTCACTCCACCCCATACTATCCCCAGGGCAATGGTTTAGCAGAAGCCTCCAACAAAAGCCTGATAAGGATCATCAAAAGATTATTGGAGGACAACAAAAGAGCCTGGAATTTGAAACTAAAATTCACTCTATGGGCTGATCGAGTGACCACAAAGAGATCTATAGGCATCTCCCGTTTCCAATTAGTTTATGGGGTAGAAGTTGTCTTCCCTTCTCAGCTATCCATTCCCGTAGTGAAATTTTTCCAAGATTATCAAGAAGAGCCCAATGACATGATCAGAAGAATTCATCAACTGGTAGAAGTCCAGCAGGCTAGAGAGCAGGTAATGATCAGAATTCAGGACCATCAGCAGATGATCAAGCAGGTTTTTGATAAGAAAGCCAAGAAGGGGGAGTTCTAGATAGGAGACCTGATACTGAAATGGGATTCTCCTAAGCAAGACAAGGGAAAGCATGGAAAATTTGAAGCCCTGTGAATTGGGCCCTACAAAATCTCTGAAGTTTTCTCAAATAACATGTACAGGCTACAAGATTTGGAGGGTGAAGAGGTTTTCAATAGCCCATTAAATGGGCATTTTCTGAAGAAATATTTTGCTTGAGCCTCAGATGGCTCCTTGTTTGTAAATATTGTCCTTTTGTTTCTCTGTTCATTTTCACTTTTTATTTTTCGGCTTAGTGAATGACTCCATAGCCCAACAACAAGGCACTGGAGCTGCAAAATGAGTCCTTAGAGCATCACAGGGATGAATCTATCCCCCATGGAGCCTAATGTTAGCAACATTTCTTTTCATGGACACAAGAGTATTCGGGTCTACCAGTTGCACGAGAAGCGCCCGAGCGCAGCATGGAAAAATCTCATTTTAGGCTTCTAAGCAGTTAAACAAGCGAGATTATGTTATCGACGTTCCAGATTCATCCATAAGGGCAGATCGACGGTTGGCGGGAAATTGCGGTTAGCGAAATTGCGCTGAGGTTAGCATGGATGGTGCCCATATTGTGTGCAGGAGGGGATAGCAGCCGTCCATCCGGCGGACGCGTGGGGTGAGATCTAGTCGAGTCGGTGTTTCGGTATTTGAGAGTTCGAAGGGTGAAGGCTCCATGACATTTTACATCTTGAAACCCCGAACCCCGAAAACGTCGAAGGTCGGGCCCGTAGCATCGCAAAGTGCTCTTAAGCCATCCATCCAAAGGACACGTGGTGTGTGATTAGGCCCCTTGCCTTTTCGCCCATCGCAATTCTAGCGCGCAAGGAGCAGCTCCTTCGCATCCCTGAAATGCAAAGTGCTAGGAGTGTCTAGGACCGGGGCCCACAATGTCGCCAAGTGAGTTCGGGACCATCAGATCAGGGAAGGATGCGTGGTGTCAAGTTAAGCCATCTCGGTGTTTCGCTCATTGCGATTTCAAGAAGAAAGGATCAACCCCTTCCTATTTACGAACGCCGAAAGCACGGTTGAGAGTAAACACAGGATCACAGCCCTTGGTCACATGGGAAAATAGAAAGAGCTATGCAAAAGAGGCCAAGGGTGTCGAGGCCAGTCGCTGAAAGGATCATCGCAATTCCCAGGTGCCATCTGATCCGACCTCAGTCCTGGTTTTTGCTTGGAGTAAATGAAGGTGAGAAGGGGTGGTTGAGACCTCTCTTCATTCCTTAAGTGTAGGGTGTGGAGGGTCTGGTAGGCTGTCTGCCCAAGAAGGTCCTGTGTACCCATTTTTCCAAAGAAGGCCATGCCGAGTCCTCGACTAGCCAGAGAGGTCTGCACACACCAACTTGGAATTTAATGGCTCAACTACTCCCCTTGCAGGAGCCATGCGCAGTTAAGGTGGCATCTGACGGAGAATATCCGTCCGAATTTGGCTGAAGGGACCCCAAGTTTTGGATGACCGAACACGCCTCTGTTAGGCGAATTCTTCTGAGTATATAGACTCAGTCTTTGTATTTTGTAATTATCGATGGTAGAGCGAAGCTCCCGACTGTAATGTTTTAATAGACATTCTAGCTTTCTGGTTATGCATATGTATGTGAGATTTCTTATTTTATAACAGATAGTCTTTCTTACTCCATCTAAAGTTTCATCTCATGCTAAGAGAGTTTGTGAATGACTGATTCGTGCGAATTATTGCAATTATGTTATAATAAAGGATTTATTGTGGCATTATTGTATTCTCTGGTTTTTGCATTTGAATGTAAGAAGATCTTGCGTTCGGATGCCTTCTCCTACAGTCTGTTAGAAACCTGATGTTTACGACAGACCTTTGCATCTCTCTGGTATAAGTCTTCCCCCTACTCACCCTTACTATGACTCACTGTCTGAAGTTTGACTAAGACCTCACTTGCCCATGCATACCTGACCAAGTTTCAGAGTTAGAACAATGTTGTTTTGAGTTAGCATTCCATTCGATCACCCCTTGTATAAACAAACTGTGACATAAACTGATGGGTGTTGGGCTCTGCTCCTGTTGCAATCTAGGGGTGACTTCTGATGCTAACAACAATAAAACTGGTTTTCTATTCAATAATGAAATAAGCTGAAACTATAAAATGTAGCGGAAACAAGCTTGCTAGAATGGTGGCGGCTTATCTCTAGGAAGAGATGTGACAGCTGCGCTCATTTGCAAGAAGATGATTACAATGAGGCTCTGAAGGAATTTTTACCATAAGAAGGAATTCCAAAAACCTTAGACATCTAAAAACCTAACCCTAGGAGATGAAGCACCAAAAGTCATGTGGTCCCCGTTTGGGTAAGTTAGTACATCAATTCCCGGGGTTGTAACTTTTGCATACGATCTCCGTTTTAGGAGTATGATAGCCCATTGGAAAGGTATCGTCGAGGAGATTCATTTTAGGCACAATTAAAAAGAAGCCTCCATATTGAAAACCTTTTTTCCCAAAAAACATCGTTTAGGGCCTCAAAATGGCTCTGGAAGTGGAAATTGCTAAAAATAGTAAATTACCAAAATTGCCAGAAAACTATTTTGAGCCAGTTGGAAAAGGTGGGTGGCCAC
>JASDQU010507292.1:51006-72473 GCA_032191745.1 Picea mariana
TGAACTTCTGAGGACAACAGTCCTCCCGAGCACCTCCCGACCTCCCAACAATGTTAATGAATAAATAAACATTCAATTTTACAGATAAATCAGTTCATACCAATTTTACTTTGTTCTGTAAATCTTGTCTCCTGTTGCTTGCTCTATCGCTCTGCTTCTGTTCTGCTCTATTGTTCTGCTCTGCTACAGCTCTGCTCTATCATTCTGCTCTGCTTCTGCTCTGTATTTCATCTGCTCTACCTGTCCTTTTCTTCGATACTCATATACAATTCATTTAATTTTGTATATCAATTAGACTTCATCCTTAACTCCTTCTCCTTTCACCTTTTCTTACTATTTCATTCTTTTTCCATGCAGAACAACCAACCTCTCACAGTCTGGTTCCCTTTTCCTTATACACACAAACATGACGGTTTAACTTCCCAATACCTTAGGCAAAATCACGACAACTGTCTAAGCAACTGAATCTTCAAAAGAAACTCTAACTATTCGTCATCATTAGTCCGTTTTACTAACCAAATTCATACTCAGTCGTTCACTGTGAGAGAGAACAGTGATCCTCCAATCAAGATTTGATCCAACGGTTCAGATTCAATCGAGATTTCACCCATCGCGATTTCAGCATTTGTGATGTCAAAAGTCACAAGTCCTTCGAACTCGCAATTCTCCGATTCCTGATGGCTCCTTTCCACTTGCTAGCCCTGCTGGCTATAGGCCCATATGACCATCAACACATGACCTCGGTCAAGCTTCGCATCGGGGTTTCGGCATTTAACTTGTCATCATACACATGCCTGTAGAATTCCCGATCCTCTATTCTCCAATGATGGAGATCAACGATCCACATCACTTCTAGCTCGACGGCTCAGATTAGATTTCGTGATTACTCCCACTTCTCTTTGTGTTTTAAAGGTCATGCAAATTATCTTTGATCCGACGATGATCGGGTCTAGCGCTTGAATCCAACGGTCACTGAGTCATCTCCTCAACCATAACAGTACTCGTACTCCATGCAGAGATTCAACGGTCCAGATCATCCTTTCTTTAACGTCTTCGATCAAATCGTGAAATCGCATATCACGATTTCAGAGATTTCGTTGTGATTGAACACGGGACTCATGAAACTCCGATTCTCGATTCTCCGATGAGCATAACTCTGACAGTGCCCGATCCTATGCCACTTGTCCTTGCGAATGGATGGTCCCTATTCCTCCGGGATTTCTCCTCTGCTAACTCCTGCACAGTTTCTGCAGATCTGACGGCTATCGGCCTTTCGAGAAATTTGAATGGGATCCAATAGTCACTGGATCTATGTCTTCCTTTTTCTCTGTAAGCTCTTGCTGCGCACATTTTCTTCAATGTTGTTCCTCCTGAGATTTTACGTCCGAAACCCCAAGGGGTTTTATTCTTCTTATCCTGCCGTCTCCACTGTTGCCATTAATGACAACAATCATCAACACGCATTCGTTTCTTGTTCGATATTTTCCAACAATATTTTCTTTGTCAAAAAAATTGTGAACAGAGAAATAACCTTCTAGCAGAGTTAACCATTTTTCTAGGGCTTCTACATCTATCTGTCCTTCAAATACAGGAATATAAAAATTAACTTGTACCTTGAAAGGCAAGGTGCCTCCAAAGTGGCCTCTTGATGAATATGCGCCTTCTGTTATCGACACACGTTGAAGGATGTGGGAAAAATTTTCCATCATTTCGTCCCTCCATTGCATGNAGGATTGCAAAGGTGATCTTTTCTTTGTCGAAAAAATTATGAACAGAGAAATAACCTTCTAGCAGAGTTAACCATTTTTCTAGGGCTTCTGCATCTATCTGTCCTTCAAATACATGAATATCAAAATTAACTTGTACCTTAAAAGGCGAGGTGTCTCCAAAGTGGTCGCTTGATGAAGATGCACCCACTGTTATCGGCAGGTGTTGAAGGATGTGGGAAAAATTCTCCATCATTTCGTCCCTCTGTCACGTGAGATTTTGCTCAAGCAACAGATTGATAGGATCATCTGTTCCGTCGTTTTTCTTTTCTTTCGCCATTAAGGGTTTCTTAGGTGAGCGAGAGTGATTGTCTTCAAGAGAGACAATCTCAAGACCCAACTTGCTATACTCGGACCTTGTCAGGGACATGCACTGAAAAAACGATCAAGAGTAATCTACTCTGATACCACTGATCCAGATTATTTTCGGCACGAAATGAGATCAGAGATATAATAAAGAAATGCATAGAGATATCACATATATTCAATAATATAACAGAAATGTATCAGAGATGCAACCATAAACACAAATATACAGTAATACACGATTTCTATTAATGAAATAAATGTACAGAGACTGTAAAAATACAGAGTGAAAGACTTGCTAGAATGGTGGTAGCTTATTTCTGAGAAGATATGTGACGGCTACTCACATTTGCAAGAAGGTGATTACAATGAGGCTCTGAAGGCCTTTTTTACAATAAACAGGAATGCCAAAAACCCTAGACATCCAAAAACCTAACCCTAGGAGATGAAGTGCCAAAATTCATGTGGGCCCCGTTTGGGTAAGTGAGTACATCAACTTCCCGGGGTCGTAACTTTTGCATACGATCTCCGTTTTAGGTGTGTGATAGCTCGTTGGAAAGGTATTGTCGAGGAGATTCATTTTGGGGGCTCAATCACGCCTTCGGCTATTATTGAGAACATTGATCTCGAAAAACCTTCATTTGGGCCCTCAAAATGGCCCCGAAAGTTAAAAACTGCTTAAAATAATAAATTGTCAAAATTGCCAAAAAACTGTTTTGAGTCAGTCGAAAAAAGTGAGTGGCCACGGATATTCACCTGGATCAATAGACTTTCTATCTTGTCATATGTCTTTGAATCTTAGGTCATTAACCTGTTTATTTACATCTAAAAAAAGCTCTTAAATTATTAATTGTTACTAACTCTATACCAAATATAATAAAGAACAAATTTTCACATTAACGAATACAATACAATACAATATCAATATCATACTTTTTGTTATCAACTCCATCATTAAATATATCACATTAACCTTCTTCTTAATCCCTTCCCCAAAAAAAGTTCTTTGCCCACACTCACATGACGAAGTATACGCATAAGTGGTGATGGACGTTCTTTCTATATTTTCTCTTAGAAATCAAGGGTTTTGTATTAGAATAATTTTTGCTCCAACGACAAGGGAGTATTAACCGAAACATTTCACCTAAATATTAAGTCAAGAGTCAATACTAGAAAAGTTGGGCTAATCGTAAATATTGCAAAATTTTGAAGAGTACAAAGACGGGAATGTTTAGGTCAATAGTCAATATTACAAAAGCGTGAAGAATATAAAGATGGAATGGGAATTACGGCGAGAAAAATATAAAAATTAATTTAGAATTTGAATTTTTATTAGTATAATTTTATTTAAATAATAATAATTTAACGTTAAGGTCATGAATAATTAAGATATTAAATTAGTATATAAGGTTTTTTTTGTTTTTGTTAACGTGAAAAAAATTGATTATTAAAGTGTATGAGGTGTACATACTCTATCTTTTTATGGATTTAAACTTTTGATCAGGAGGTTGGGTAGGAGGTCATATGCTCAAATCTAGAGGGGGTAAGGTATGTACTCCGTAGACTTTAACACTCAAACTGTTGCAGGTAAGGGGTCCCTTCTCCCACCAACAAGAAGATATCAAACACTAATTTGGTTGATTGTAACTTTACAATTAGATTATTATTATTTAAATAATATTATTCTAATCATAATTTAATTCAAAACTAATTTTAATATTTTTCTCCATGTGTGTTCTTCAAATTTTTCTAACAATGTGGAATTAAAAAATAGAGATATACAATTTTTTTAATATATATATATTGCTTAGCCTCAACAATAATTGGCTCACAAATAACAAAACTTGTCACAAGGATCTGAATCATGTGGGGATGATAACATTTCTCCTTCCTAACTATCCAAGTTAGACCCAATTGACAAGAAGAATGCTTTGCTTCTTATGCATCTCATCCAATTAAGTTGGAAGAAGACTTTTTTTTTTTTTTAATTAATAATTTAATATGGTATAATTATAATTTAGAAACCCTTAACTCAAATACTTGGGTAAAAAATATAGTGTTATTCACCACAAGGTAGTTTGTAGATTTTTCAATTGGGTGTAACTTGAATGGTTATCATGAAAAGTTAAAAATATATTGTTAATCACCACAAGGTAGTTGGTAGATTTTTCAATTGGGTGTAACTTGAATGGTTGTGAGGAAAATTTGTTGCCTTCCTCAGTTAGGCTCAAATCCCACTTTGTAGCTTGTTTTCTTTTAGTGAGTTGATTCTTGATTAGCTTACCACAGTTAAAAAAAAAAAAAAAAAAAAAGTGGTAAATTTATAATATTATTTAATATTGTTACAACCTTAATTTCCACCCTACATTGTCAAAAGGAACACAATAGAAGATGTAAGCCAAGACATGTTCCTCAGCGCAAGGTTTACACAATTTTTGAGGGGTGTTGTTGGTCACATATGAGATGACTAGCCACATGTTTCTTGACACTAGTTTACAACAAGCAACACCCTCAACAACCTTCTAGATTTCCATAGTTTTGATATAATGACCCCACTAGGTTGTTGATTTGTTTTTGGTGTTTTCTTGGTTAAAGACTTCCGTCAAACACTTTGATGTTAAACCCCAAACTCATTGCAATGACCCCTTTTTCTACTGTTGTAATATTTTCAATGTGTTGTTGGTCAAGACTTTCGTCAAACACCTTGGTAGAATACCCCAATACTATTGTTATATCTCTTTCTTTGGTTGTTGTAGCATTTTTAGTGTATTTTTGGTTCTATGTCTTTGTCAAACACTTAGGCTATAGGTTCATATCCACAGTAAAATACCTTTGTAGACTGTTGTTGAATTTCTGGGTTGGTTTCTTAAGCATTTAGGATAAGTGTAGGGGTTCTAATGTGCCAAATATTTATCTCATTACATTCAAATAATTACAACAAAGTACCGACATGAAATAAATCAAATTTAAAGTACCCAAAACAACAAGTAAACACCACAATTGCTAACTGATTTTATTATGACTCTAACTTGGTGCATATGTAAGGTTCTAGAGTGGTTCAGGTATATAAAAACATGTAGAAAACGAACCTCTTTACTCAACAACAATAGTTATATAAGAAAAATGAACCTGTTGTCCATAAACTCATCCCCCACACAATGTACAACCAACACAAGAAATGGCAGCATCTTCCAAATAAATCTTAGTTGTTATTGGATGAATGTGGCTCCCGCACAGAAAACTTAGTCCAACACACTACAAATCGGTCTCCTTAAGGAAATGGCAGCCCTTTATGAAGAAATACAACCACCCTTCTCTAAAACACATCCCACTATCAATCAAATTTTTTCTCCTCAAAACATTGGTGCCCTAATACTCAGATTCAGTATAATAATGATGGATTTTCAGCCTCTTCCAAGTGGAATTCGTCTTGCACTAAAAGTTCGACCCCAAACAATAATAAATCAACCTTTTCCTCAATGGAACTGGGACCTTGTACCAAAAACGGTTTGCATAATAAATTATGGCTCCCACAAATCCCAACTGCTACAAAATACAAATCAAACTCTCAAAGATAAGATGGCTACTACAAAGCCCAAACTACTGCAAAAAGGTAGATTAAACTCCTCAACCGTGAAATCCAAATGGAAGACCTAGATGGACTTCCCAATCAGTGGCTAAGGTGGATCTCTCACCACTGAAAACAGATTAGCTAGGGTGGATCTCTCACCACTGAAAACAGATTAGCTAGGGTGGATAGTCTCACCACTGAAACCAATCAAACAAGGCTTTCCTCTAAACCCCAAAGACTCCAAGAGCTCTCCAAACCAATATCAAAATGATCATCAACATAATGAGAGAATATGAGCCCATGTCTCTCCTTTATACCCCCTTTTACCTTTTTACCCTCAAGTTACTTTTAATTCATATTTAATATTTTCTCATAAAGTCACTTTATTAATCTAATAACCCTTTTTACTCGAAAAAGTGATTTATTTGACTTTAAAGCGTTTCCAGCCACGTGAAGTCACATTTTTTTTATCATCTCAACCTTTAGAGGTTTTCCTTCTGGTTCCAATGAGATCTTACACTAAGGTGTCCCTCTCAAATAATTTATTAAAATGACAACCTTAGCGAATTCCATTAAACTATGCTCTATAATACTCCCAAATTACAGGAACGGTCAAAATGCAACATAATCAAAATCTGACTGCACAAGAATGATCTTGATGATGAAATATGATAAGAGGACCTCTGAGAGCATCATATAACTCCTCCAAACTGCTCGAACTCACTGTTAACCTCCATTTATCCCTCTGGTCAGGTTGACAGAAACCCATAAGTTCACCTCCAACTACAGAGCAAGGGAGTCCAAAAATGGGGACATTACATTCGAAGAGATGAGTGAGGGTTGAGTTGGTTCTTCATGAAATGATCCTTAGAAGTCATATCATTTAAGTCTCCATTGGTTTCTAGAAGATATAAAAGCTCTCCCAAGCCTCTTCCAAGAGTCTCTATTAAGAAGTAAAATCTTGAGCATGAGAACGAAGAATCATTTGTAGAGTTATTGTTATGGAGAAAACATCACTGGTGGATAGTAAGATCTCCCTAGAATTTTCCTATTGATCCTATACAGATAGTGGGTTAGACTTATATGGTTCTCCCTAGGAACAAACAATTAGATTCAAGATTACAAAAGGAAATGGGAGAATGAAATACCTTATTTTCAAGATTGTCCTTCGTATGTCTTGGTTATTGTAGTCCTAAAGTTCCATCTCCAGCTCATACAACCCGCTTTTTGCACACAAGAGACAAAACAATACCATTCTACTTCTCTTCCTAGTGTTAAAATCTTAGATCTATCTTGGATCTAACCCGATCTATGAAAGAAAAAATCAGATTTGAACATTCATGCATGAAATATAAATATTCATAGGGGAAAACCAATGATATATTAATTCAAATGACATAAGTACATCGATGAAATTACCTCAAGGTGTAGATGCACTCCTCCTTGCCCCTTGGTCCTTGCTCCTCCTCAACTCATCAACTAAACTAAGAAACTTGATTGCAACTGATGTAGATGGAGAAGCTCCTTTGTATTTGGACAACATAATTGTTATATACTTAATTTTCACCCTACATTGTCAGAAGGGACACAATAAAATATGCAAGCCAAAACATATCCCTCAGCTTAAGGTTTAGTCAATTTTTTAGGGGTGTTGCTGGTCACATATGAGATTACTAGTGACATGTCACTTGACACTAGTTCACAACAAGAGACACCCTCAAACACTTTCTATATTTTTGGAGTTTCGAAGAGATGAGCAAGGGATGAGTTGGTTATTTGTGGTATAAGCCTTGGAACTCACACCATTCGAGTCTCCATTGGTTTCTAAAATATCTAGAAGCTCTCCCAAGCCTGTTCCAATAGTCTATATAAAGAAGACAAATATTGAGAATGAGAAGGAAGAATCATTTGCAGAGTTATGTTGTCCAAAGACATAGGAGGTTATCCATCTACATTAGTTGCAGTAAGATTGCCTATCTTGGTTGAAGAGATGAGGAGGAGTAAGGAGAAAGGGGCAAGGAGGAGTGCATCTACACCTTGAGGTAATTGCATCGATGTAATTTTGTCATTTGAATTAATAGATCATCAGTTTTCCCCTATGGATATTTGTATTTCATGAATGAATGTTCAGTCTGATTTATTCTTTCATAGATAAAGTTAGATCCAAGCTAGATCTAGGATTCTAACACTAGGAAGAGAAGGAAAATGGTATTGTTTTGTTTCTTATGTGCAAGGAGTAGGTTGTAGGAGCTGGAGCTAGAACATTAGGACTGCAGTAGCTAGGACATATGAAGGATGACCTTCAAAATAAGGTATGATATTATCCCATTTCCTTGTTTAATATTGAATATAATTTCTTATTTCTAGGGAGAACCACAAAATTCTGGCCAATTGTCTATCTAGGATCAATAGGAAGATCTTAGGGAGATATTACTATCCACTCTTGAGATTTTCTCCATAACAGAATTGTTGATTCCAGTAGGGAATAATATTTAATTCTTCTCGACTTTATATCCCTTTCCTATTATCTTTTGTTTCTCTTTTTGATTTGGTTGTTTTCTTCCCTAGTACTCCCTCAAAGATTAAATCTCTCAGATCTGACAGATCTGAGTCAGATCTTTCTCTTTTTCCAAAAATTATGCAAGGTGTCACTTGTTGCACTACTGGTGTCAAGTGACTAGTCGCTTGTTGCAGGTCATGTGACTCGCGACACCCCTTGTAAAATTTGAAAATTGCAAGGTTTCCATATTTATTTGGTCAGATCTAGATGTGTTTGATTTCATAGATCTGTGATTGATTTGTGCCATTGGATCTTGTCTTTGGTTGAGTCCTTTTGTCACACCTTTTTTCTTCAATTCTTGTTTGAAGTGTGTTTGTCTGGCTTGCTTGGATTGCTTGTATACACTTGTTTGTTGTGTAGTGATCCACTGAAGTTGGACAATGCACCTGATCTGGATTTTATGAGAAGAATGAAATGAATACAGATTATTAACATGTTCTTAACACAGAATAACAGAGATACAGTAAAACTGGTTTTCTATTCAATAATGAAATAAGTTGAAACTGTAAAATGCAGCGGAAACAAGCTTGTTGGAATGGTGTCGGCTTATCTCTAGGAAGAGATGTGATGGCTGCGCTCAATCGCAAGAAGATGATTACAATGAGGCTCTGAAAGACTTTTTACCATAAGAAGGAATTCCCAAAACCCTAGACATCCAAAAACCTAACCCTAGGAGATGAAGCACTAAAAGTCATGTGGGCCCCGTTTGGGTAAGTTAGTACATCAATTCTCGGGGTCGTAACTTTTGCATACGATCTCCGTTTTAGGCGTATGATAGCCCATTGGAAAGGTATCGTCGAGAAGATTAATTTTAGGCACAATTATAAAGAAACCTCCATATTGAAAACCTTTTTTTTCCCAAAAAACATCTTTTAGGGCCTCAAAATGGCTTTGGAAGTGAAAATTGCTAAAAATAGTAAATTACCAAAATTGCCAGAAAACTATTTTGAGCCAGTTGGAAAAGGTGGGTGGCCACTGATATCCACTTGGATCAGCACCCAACATATATTATTTTATCTGGTAGTGTTCCGTATTGTTTTCATTTGGTTTGTTTACCCTTTTATGATTGGTTGTAATATTCCAGATATAAAAAGTATGCAGACCATAAATAAAATGCTAGAAATGGAAGATAAATAACAATATAACCAAAACAACACCACAATAACACTGAAATGATATCAAAATAACACCAAAAAGATCACTTTGATTCTGAGAGAAATGTTCACGGGCCTCTTCGAGGGGGAAACCTCCAGTCGAGTAGAGCTCTATTACAATAATATCCAAGCTAGGGTTCTCATACCCTCGACTCCTATTTATGCTAAATATGTCTATCAAAAGAACCATCTAGAGGAAGATCCTTCTAGAAGTGGAAGCTTCTATTAGGTCTTCTTACACGACTTATTCTACTTTATTGCAAGACCTTATTAATATTGACCTTTATTACATCCGAATATATTGTTCTACATACGTGAGGGGTTAGGTCCCTAACATGTCCCCCCCCTTAAAAACAACCTTGTTCTCAAGGATTAAGATGTGGAAATTGCTACAGAATGGTAGTTGGTTCCCAAGTGGCATCTTCTAGAGTTGTATATTTCCACTAGATTAACACTTCCTTGACGGTTCGATGACGCAGGTGATGCTCACGCTGGTCCAAAACTGCTTGTGGCTGTAGCCAAATGGATCCTTCTTCATCCAACACAAGAAGGTTGGTTTGAGTTTGGCACTTAGTTCCAATCACTTTCTTTAAGCATGAAACATGAAAAACAGGATGTAGACTAGAATGAATGGGAAAAGATAACTGATAGGCCACCTATCCCACACGTTTGAGAACGGTATAAGGACCATAAAATTTGGGTGCCAACTTTTGAGAATGGTTGGCCTTGAGGGAATTTTGCTTGTAAGGTTGCAGTCAAAGAAACACCTGATCCCCTTCTATAAATTGACGTTCAGAGGTACCTTGATCTGCTTGTTGCTTCATGTGATTCTAGGCCATGACCAAATTCTCTTTGAGCGTACAGAGAATAGCCTGTCGAACTATAAGAATTTGGTCAACTTCCTGGACCTTCGAGACACCTAGTAAATATGAGAGAAATGAAGGTGGATTTTTTCCATATATTGCTTCAAAAGGAGTCATGCAGGTAGCTATATGGTATGAAGTATTGTACCACCATTCAACTAGGGGTAACCATTGAGCCCATTGATTTTACTTTTCCAATGAAAAACACCTCAAATATGTTTCCAAACAATTGTTGACAACTTTAGTTTGTCCATCAGTATGGGGATGATAAGTTGTGCTAAGGTGCAATTAGGTGCCTTTAAGCTTGAACAGTTCGTACCAAAAATTGCTGGTGAAAGTTGGGTCGCGATCAGGACCAATAGAATGTGGCATGCCATGAAGCTTGAAGACCTGATCCATGAAAAGTTGGGCCACAATGGATGCTGTAAATGGGTGTTGAAGAGAACAAAAATGAATATACTTGGAAAGGTGATAGACTACCACCATGATGAAAGATTTATTTCCTGATTTAGGTAAGTCTGTAATTAAGTCCATAGAGATATCCCTCCAAATAACAGGTGGAATCAGAAGTGGTTGTAGTGTGCCAGGAGATTTGACAGTTTCTCCCTTGTTGCATTGATAGACATCACATTCAACTACAAAATTATGAACATCTTGTTTCATACCATCCCCAAAAAAAGAACGTTTGACCCTGTCATAGGTTTTGGTAAACCCGTAGAGCCCAAGTGTGGGTGTAGAATGAAGCTCAGAAAGTACCATGGATTTAAGTTTTAACTGTTTACTTAAATACAAATGGCCTTTGTATCGAAGCTCATCATGGAGCCAAGAGTACCTTGGGGGGACTGAAGAATTGGATTGCAATTGTTGTAATATACCAGATATAAAAAGTATGAAAAACAGAGATAAAATGCTAGAAATGGTAGAATAACAGTAATATAACTAGCATAATTTCCACAATAACACAGAAATGATATAAGAACAACAACACAAATAGCACTTTGATTAAGAAAGCAATGTTCACGAGCCTCTTTGAGGGGGAAACCTCTAGTCAAGCAATGCTCTGTTACAATAATCTCCAAGCTAGGGTTTTCATACCCTCGACCCTTATTTATACTAAATATGTCTTATCAAGAGAAGCATCTAGAGGAAGATCCTTCTAGAAGCGAAAGCTTCTATTAGGTCTTCTTACATCCGCCTTATTCTATTTTATTGAAAGGCCTTATTAATATTGACCTTTATTACATACGAATATATTGATCTACCTATGTGCGGGTTAGGACCTTAACAATTGTTGTATCAGATGCAAACTTTTGGTATCGTGTAGCCATTCCTGGTGAATGGCTTGGAGCCATTCTGGTACAATGAAGGAGAGAGAAAAAAGGGATTCTTCATCTTCATATTTTCGGGAAAGTGCATTTACAACCACATTATCTTTTCCTTTCTTTTAAATGATCTCATAATCATATCCAAAGAGCTTAGTCACCCATTTTTGTTTCTCTGGGAGGAAATGCATTTTTCCATAAAATACTTGAGGCTTTGATGATCTATCTTAATTTGGAAGCGTTGCCCCAATAGATAAGGGAGCCACAGATCAACGACATGTAGAATTACCAACATTTCCTTTTCATAGATTGATTTTTCCAAATTTTGTTCAGACAGTTGTTTGCTGGTAAAGGCCAGAGGCCGAACTTTTTGCATAAGGACATTGCCAATTCCTTTCCCTGAAGCATCACATTCTAGGACAAAGGTCTTTGTGAAATCGGGGAGGGATAGGACTGGAGTGGTGCACATGGCCATATTCAAGGTTTGAAAGGCCTGAGTAGCTGTTGGATTCCAAGTGAAAGAATTATTTTTAAGGAGTGCAATGAGAGGTGCCGCAATCTTTCCATAATTCTTAACAAACTTGCGATAATAACCTGTTAAGCCCAGAAATCCACGTAAGATTTTGAGAGTCTTTGGGTGAGGCCAGTCTTGCATAACTTCAATATTTTTAGGATCCACCCTCATACCATCCTCGCCAACAAGATGACCCAAGTAATCGACTTACCAGGTGACAAAAGCACATTTAGATTGCTTTAGGAAAAGTTGGTACTGAGAGAGTAGATGGAGAACTCGATCCACATGAGCAAGATGGTTTGTCTAGGGTTTTCTATAGATGAGGATATCATTAAAGAAAACTAAGACAAGATCACGGAGAAAAGGATGGAGGAAATGGTTCATGAGGCTTTGGAAGGTGGAGGGGGCATTACACAAGCCAAAGGGCATGACCAAAAACCCATAGTGGCCCTCATGAGTTCTAAAGGCAGTCTTAGGAATGTTCGCCTCTTTCATATGGATTTAGTGGTACCCATAACGAAGATCAAGTTTAGTAAAGAACTGGGCGCCACTCAATTCATCCAAGAGGTCATCAATGACAAGAATGGGAAATTTGTCTTTAATGGTGAGTTTGTTGAGGGTGCGGAAGTTAGGACACATGCACTAAGAACCTTCTTTCTTCAGGACCATGACCATAGGAGAATAGTAGGGGCTCATACTAGGGAGGATAACGCCTGTGTTAAGTAGTTATTGAACCATTTTATCAATTTCATTTTTTGGGGAAAAGGGGTGGTCATAGGGATGAATATTGGGAGGAAAGCTTCCTGGTACAAGGGGAATGGAATCATCATGAACACCACAGGAAGGAGGGAGTCCCTAGGGAGTGGAAAAGACCAATTGATGTTTAGAGAGAATGGGAGAGAATGGATTGGAGGTCTTGTGGCACAGAGGGTGTCTCAGTTGCTTGTATGGCATGGAGTTGGGAAATAATGCCAGAATGGCCTTTTTGAACAGATTTTCCATGTGATGGGAACTAATGATCCCAGGTGAACCAACAATGATTCCTTGGAACTTATATTTTTGGCCCTCCTGGTCGAATTGCATGGTTAATTCCTTAAAATCCATGAGAATGAGACCCAAAGTCCTTAGCTAGTCTGCACCCAAAAGAATGTCACAACCACCCATGTAGATAGCAAACATATGAGATTTCGGGTGGTAGTCACCAATTTGGAGACGCACATTTTCACAATGCCCTCCACATTTCATGGAGCCGCCATAGGCAATCATGATTTGGAAATTATTGACTGCATGGATATAGTAATGGGATTCTTGGGCAATGCGATGATGAATAAAATTATGGGTGCTTCCACTATCAACAAGAATGATGACCTTTCTATGCTTTATGTAACCAATTAGCTTGAGGGTTTGGGGGGCAGAGAAGCCAGTGAGAGAATTTAGGGAAATGAACGGTTCTACTTTGAGAGGTTCTGAGGGAGGGGTTATGTCAGTGGGTTCAGGTGACTCAGACACAAGGGGAGTTTCAACATCCTCTTCTAAAATATCCTCCAATATGGCCATAAAAATCTTTTGTTCCATACACTTGTGGCCTAAAAAATATTTGTCATCACAATTATAACAAAGGCCTTTGAGTTGGCATTCAACCATTTCATCCCTAGTCAATTTTTGGATCTTTAGTGGAGCAGAAGGAGTAGTGGGATTTACTGGTTTAGTGTGAGGAATAAAGAGGGGTTTTCGGTTTTAATAAGAGACAATCTATTGTGCTTCCTTAGATCCTTTAGTAGCCTCAACCCAACTCTAAGGCCGAGCCATGAGGACATGGGCACGAATCTCATCCTTGAGGCCACTGATAAAACATTCTTGGAAAAAAGCATCCGACATGCCCTCTGTACAAAAATCCAGTTGCTCAAAAGAAACTATAAAGTCTTCCATTGTTTCGGATTGTTTCAAAATTTTCAAACGACCTAAATGGTTGTTGTCAGTGTCAAAGTGTTCATAAAGCTTTCCCCCAAAGTGTTTTCCAATAAATATACCCTTGACAAGAATTTTTTTTTATTTTTACACTTGCGGAGTTATACTCTGGTCTGAAGAATACTGCAGTGATGAAATGCTCAAATGCTTAACCAGGAAGAAATGTGTAGTGATTTGGAAACTCGAACAAAGTTGCACGATAATAGATATTGTTTGTTTTATGTTTTGTTTCCATCCCTAAGGGTTAGGTATTCAAGGGTTCTACAGACAAGGGTTTTCCTTGTCCTATAGCTCTTTGATATACATGTAGGGTCCAATAGTAGTACTCGACCCAATATCTCAGGGCACCAACTAAGAAGGATAGACCGTGCCCTTAGCCATACTACCCAACTACCCAGGTACTAGAGAGTATCTTCTCGAGTGTTGTTCTTGGTGACACTATAGCAGTCATGCGACTGATCAGTTTATCTAAAGAGGGCTTCAAGAAATCTAGGTTGGTCCATATACATGTGTTGTCTGATGCGCTACCACTTGAAGGGGTACCAATAGGTGTTGCAAGGGTGGTCAACAAATGTGTGCTTAAGAACCACTTGTATTTCTTGCGTGTATGAATCCCTCAACCATGGGTTTATGCGCTTAACGACAGATCTCTATAGCTTAAAGACATCAGAATACGTCTCTACCCTGAAAAAAATTAACCCACAATTTTATGCTGAGGAAACTGCTCTGATACCACTTGTAATATTCCAGATATAAAATGTATGTAGAACAGAAATAAAATGCTAGAAATGGAAGATAAATAACAATATAACCAAAACAACAACACAATAACACTGAAATGATATCAAAATAACACCAGAAAGAGCACTTTGATTCTGAGAGAAATGTTTACAGGCCTCTTCAATGGGGAAACCTCTAGTCGAGCATAGCTCTATTACAATAATATCCAAGCGAGGGTTCTCGTACCCTCAACTCCTATTTATACTAAATATGTCTATCAAAAGAACCATCTAGAGGAATAGTCTTCTAGAAGTGGAAGCTTCTATTAGGTCTTCTTACATTCGACTTATTCTACTTTATTGCAAAGCCTTATTAATATTGACCTTTATTACATCCGAATATATTGTTCTACATACGTGAGGGTTTAGGTCCCTAACATTGGTGTTCATTACTAGATCCACCTTTATAAGTAAGTTTTGAGTTGAGATTCATGTAGAGACATTGGAGTGTGTTTTTCAACATCACTACCAATTTCCTATAGCCCTTGCTTATTGATTTGTTGTTTTTCCATTTGTAGATTGTGTTCTTGTTTAGATTAGAGAACATTTTTTCATCATATTTGGAAAAAAAATAAAATTGCATGCATTCAAGATTTTGAAGCATTAAGGACAAAGTGCATTGTTGGAAGTGTTTGATTTGTGACATTGTTAAAATTTTGGTTTTGATTTGTCTTGCATGGTTGCTTGGTGTTTAAGAAGTATTGGGAAAATTTACAAAGAAGAAGATATATTTCCCTCCTGTAGCTAGAATTCATCAAATTGAACAATTTCATTGACATCTTTGCATTTCTTTGGTTGGGTCAAGAGTCAAAAACACCATAAAAGTTTTATCCATTTCCCTTTGACAGAAACAATAGCCATAAGAAAAGATTTGTAAAACTAAAATCAATTGGAGTCTTTTCTTTGTTAGCGAACCAATAGTAGATAGGTTTAGGGCCTTGGAGTAGGATTGGAGAGTAAAATCTCCCAGGCCACCAAAAAAATACCTAGAATTTATTAAAGAGTGTAAAATCCATTCTTGCAACTAGTGTGTCGTGAAGCTAGTCTAACACAGGAGTCAAGCACAAGGGTTGCATCAAGGAAAGTAGGGAGATAATCCGTCTCTACTTGTTTTGGTGTTTACAATATCACTTTGATTACTACATATATGGTGGTTTCGTTGGTGCCATGCCTCTATGCGATGTAACACCTTCAAAACTTCGAGCTTAGTTACCCTACCCTTATGTGTTGTTAGACCTACGATTGTTCGCCCGGTCATTGATTATGAGTTGCTAGGCTTAGTGACCATTCCTAGGTATCTACATAGGTGATTGTAGGTGGAACATGGTTGTAGTACCTAGGGTAGGTTGTTTCACATAGTTCATTGTAACTTCTCCTCGTACCTTCGCTAGACAATCTTCTAGGGACTTCATCTCCCCTAGAGGGTTGGATTTTGGAAGGCCCGCCTGAGCCATTGGTTTGCTTGTTGTTGTCCTAGATTTGTTAGGGGTGTGCTCTTTAGTTCCAAGTCTATGTTACCCTTAGGTTGAATTGTGTTTTGATTTGCACATATTATTTTCACCATGGATAAATCACCATATCGGTCTCGTTGATTACGAGGAATAAAAATAATCACGGAGGTACAACCACCTCTCAAGCGACGTGAGATAGGTGACCATGAATTCGAAGAATCCCATATTTTTTTTGAGGACAGTAGTTTGGTTGAAGTGGAAGTGGTTGAAGAAATTCCTCCACCCAACTTTAAACCTCCTTTGACTAATCCAGACACACCCATACTTGTCCAGGTAAGGGAACTTTTTAGTGAACCTTTTTATTTTTTTATCGACCCTCACACCATGTTGGGCCCAAGTGTTTCTTCCAATGTGGCTAAGCCATCAATATCATCTATGAGTGGGAATGGGGGAATCCCAATGATGTCCAGTTTACCATCCTTGAGTGCCATTGGACCTACACCATATATGCCCATTTATATGGGTCCCTCTATTTGGGGGACATCGACTGTGTCTTCTTTTCCGTTCACTAGTCTACATAACATTCCCACTCCCATCCCCTTAGTTGTGATGCCCACACCTGGATCTTTTTACAGTGTGGGACGAGCCTTGGTTTCAGCATGAGGGGTGGAATTGCTTCCACCTCCACCATTCCTATGAGTAGTTGTAACACCCCTATTTCCTCCAGTTTGTAAATATAAATATATTGGCCAAGAGAATATGGAAAAATCGATTTGTGTGAATGTTTGAGTTGATGAACCTTTGTATAAAAATTCAAGGAATGTAATTTTTGTTATTAATAGAAATGGACAAGTGTTGCATGATTGCTGAAAGTGGGGGTTTTGCAAGATAGACCACGGATGCTATAAAAGAGATGGTGAGGGGAACCAGGAATGGTTGAGATAACCCCCACCAAATGAGTACCTTGTTAGATTTAATTTCTCAGGACCAGAACAGGCCTTTGACCCAGGGATGAATTACATTCAGGCTGGTAGGTGGGAAGACCTTCTTAAGAGTTAATGAGGGGATGGGGCAAAGTGCCCATCTAAAAGGCTTTCAAACCTGAACACGGAATGGGAATTTTGGCTACATGCAAGCTTACTGAGGAAGGAAAGAAAGGAAGGTGTGGTGGGAAAAGGAAGAATTGTGAAGAGAAGCAGAGAAGGGAGACTAAGATCTCAAGTTCCAGGAAGAACTGAGAAATGTGTAATACCCCTAGGCCGAACACAATTGTAAATGTAAATACAAATGTACGTAAGATGGTGATATTTTTCACATCATTTTTGTATGCACCTTCCATGGTATGGTGCGTGCATGTATTTCACACTAAAATTATGAAGTGTGCACATTACAGGATACTGCACGCAACAAACTTAAGTGTGCGTGATTTTGAGTCCAGGGAGCCCTTGTGTATATGTTGTGTTTTATGGCTGGTGAGCCAGTTTATTATAAGCCAAAAGGATTATGTGATGATTAGGTCGAAGAGCCTAGATTCTAAAGGTCAGTGAGCCTATTTTTGTATATGTCTTATCATTAATATAAAATGCATTGTTGCATGTAGAATGACCATGATAAAAGAGTATGGGGGATTAAACTCCACTAGTTAGGGAAAGAGGGGCCTAAAGGTTAAGGAAAAGAGATAAGCTAGGGAGCTTAAGACAAAAAAGGAATAGTATATTAATATTCCTTAAAGTATAAAGTATGAATAATTATTTTATCCTAAGTTCTAAGGATGGGTACAAGTGGGCCAAAGTGGCTCCATGCATACATATAGATTGGACTTAGTTCATTTTCCTATCATTCCATGATCATTCAAAAACTCATCGAGATGTCCTTCATGCCTCTCTATACCTATATCTGTACCTGAACCAATACCATACCATTACCTATACTTGTACCTGTACCTGGTTAGCTTGAGAGTTGGACTGAAGAAGTGAGTTGTCAGGCCCATGGGATATTGAAGAGGCGGGTTGTCAGGCTCGTGAGAAATGTCTCTCTGGGTGAGAGAATTGTTGGGAATTGATTTTCTGAAGGTGCTAAACTATAGCTACAGGGCTCTGAGAATTCATGTTCAGCCTGTTACTGAAGCCCTAGAGGGGAAGTGGGGCAGCTGAGGGATTGTTGAGTAGAGAAGGGACACAATTCCAGGGGTGGGACATGCATGTGGGGAATGAGGGACTGTGGCATGTTAGTTTGAGTTAGCACCTATGATGGAGTCTTTCCTATTGTATGAGATACCTCAACTTGGTTAGGAATCCCTTTACCCGGGTGGAGTTTAGTCCTAGCTCGGGGGTGACCCACTGCTGAGAGTGATGAGTAGTGTGGTCTAAGGTTAGGAGGTTCGTGGAAGGTCTTCACGCAGTTGGTGATATTGTTACCAATATAAGTGTCAATTGTGTGTTAATTTATATGTTGCATTATTAATTATGTGTTTATTTTTATGGGCTTTTCCTGTGTGTGGTTTATACATGTAGTTATATTAATGGGTATTTATTGTCCATGCTGCATGTATATGTTTATTGTTATTTCCGTATGAATCTGTGCATTTACATAATGTATTTCTCTAACTTAATTTTTATATATAAAATTCCCCAAGATCTTTCTGTGTGTATATGATTTAATTTGCATACAGTTCGAAAAATGTTATGTGGAATAGCCCAGTTGGATGTTGGGGATGTTACAATATGGTATTAGAGCATTTTTTGGAGTAGAATGGCCTGACCTGGGTGGCCTAGGGTATCAAAGCTTTAGTTTTCAACACTGAGCCTAGATGGATCGAGAAAGTTGAGTTGAAGATAAATTTCACATAGGATTGATTTCAAAGTGGCTAAATTTCAAGTTACAGAGCATCCATGGTAAATTTTAGAAGAAATGACGTGGAATTGGGAAAAATCCCCAATTTCTGTTATTAAATTCATGGGAAAATTGAGAAAATTTTCCAAGTGGTGAGATATTCTTGATTTAATATCCGTTCTAGCAAATTTAGCCCTGGAATTGGTCGAATTTGAAGTTATAGTGAATCCATGACTGTTACACATTATTTTCGTCATCCCTATGACTGTTAATGATGTAAACCTGTCTGTAGTCTTCAGAGGGGTCAGTGGCCTGAGTTCCTGAAGAAAGAAGGGAGAAGAACTTTTCCCGAGAAAAGAAGTTACATTTCCCTTTGTAAAAACCCTATTAAAGAGGATTTTTACATGCTGCACTATGGCTAGGGTGCGAGAATGCTTGATTCGCGTAGGCTACACCTTAGCTGGGTTGCGAGAGGTTCGCAGGTTGCTCTATAAGTAGGGTGCGAGAATGCTCAGGCGTGGGAAAAATGAGCATCTTCTCGATGCTTCTAGAAGGAGAAACGTACATGGTAAGATGGCATCCGGATGGTTTGGATCTTACTCGCTTTCATGATTTGGTGGGATCATACTAACCTCCTCACCTTATCCTCTCCAACTTATAAAAGGATAGGATTTTTCATGGAGAAAGTTATCTTTGGAGTTTGGAGCTTTGGTTTTTGGGATTAGCTTGGATTGGATTGAGCTTTGGAGATTGTTAGCTTGGCTAGATGAGCCACTTTTTCAAGATAGATTGTGAATATTATCAGATCTATGCTCTCAGAATTCTTGGAGTGGAAGTGTGTGGGGAACGAAGGATAGTTGGAAGGAAACTTACGACATCAAGGCCATGGTTGTAATCTCTCTTTCAGATTTAATATGATACAATAATATGATTCTTTCCTATAAAAATTGTTGTGTTTTATTGTATGATTCCTTGATCACATACATAGGTTTATATTGGGTTTATTCTATTACTATCATTTTGGTTGGTTGCGTTCTATTGCAGGATCATCATTGTATGAGTGTTGGAATGGAGTTAGGATGGCGATGGCAAGAGGAAGCGACATTTAAATGGTATGTCACCTATCTCTCTTTAGTTAGTAAATTCAATATTTAAAACTTAAGGAAAGCATAATGTTTTGGTGTGTTTTGTTCTAGATCTAGGTGGATCTAGGGAGATCAGTTAGTGTCCGCACCTACTGATTTATCCAATAAAAAAATTGGTGATTCCATTGGGGAACAAATTGTTTCCTAGTTAGTCTAGTTTCCCTTGCTTTAATTGCTTTTTTTCTGGTCTCTGAGTCTGTGGGAGATCCATCCAGACTCTTTGGATCTGAAAGTTCACTTATACTCTTTTGTCCTTTTCCAAATTCTATTTGATTTCAAGCAGTCTCGCACTGTGCTGGTCTACAGCCTGGGAAAACCTCTCAGTTTCACACCCTACTATGTAATCCAGTGCGACATGTTCACACCCTACCTGTGTCCAGCCTGCGAACTCCACTGATTTTCGCACTGCACCCTATAGCTAGGTTGCGAACCCATTTGAAATTTTTGTTTGGAATTAGGCTTTCCTATCTTTTAATGCCCAATTTTTCTTTGATTAGCTAGATTGAACTTTTGGAGCCTATATTGATCTATTTACAGTCTGCTTGACATTCTTTGAATTGATTTTAACCATCTTTGCTTTGTTTGGTTTTGAAGGATTAGTCTCTTTCTTTGAGTGTCTTTCAATTACAAAGCATGTGTTTTCTTTAAGATTGTTTAGGGAAAGATAAGATTTCTTTTGAATAGTTCGCTTTAAAAGAAAATTTTTAGTTTGGGTTTCTTTGTTTTAAGAAAGTTCATTATTGCTTTTAGTGAAGTTTTTGAAACAAAAAGATTTAATTTCTTACTTTATATTAGATTGGGGGCATCCTTGCATTTGAAATAGTGGAATTGCATGATTCTTGGCATTTTTTGATCTTAAATTATGAAAAAATTTCCCCCTCATGGCCGGGGAGGCCATGAATCGTGCATTGGTGTACAGTCTTTTTTGTTCATTTCTTGAGAATATTGATATTGATGAGTTTTAAGATTTTGGGACATTGCGTGTCTGGGAATGATAAATGTTTTCTCCTTCTCGTAGCATAGTTCTCATCGAAATGAAAAGATTGCATCTTCATCTCTTTGCATAACTTTCGAGTCGGTCAAAACACCATATTGTCCACACCATCTTCCTTTTGAGTAACAACAACCTTAACAATAAAGCGCTTATAAAAATTGATTAGACATTTTTTAATTTTTTGGTAGCAAACCTACATTAGATTATTTGTAGGGATTTGGAATCGGTGTGAAAGATAACTT